>VYXD01005447.1:381965-447331 GCA_013397195.1 Hylia prasina
TTTTTTTTTTTTTTTTTTTTGTGGACAACAGCTGTGATCTTGCATAGCTCTAACAGAGTATCAACAGCATATTAAAAGTGAGCACAACACAGAAAAGCAGCAGTGGGGAATGACAAAAAACTGAATTCACCAGAATTATTATTCCATGGCAGTATTTAAATTAAAAAAAAAAAAATCCCTCTAATTAATTTAGTTGTTCAGGGAGAGGATGGAAAGAAGGAAGATGGCACTAAAATAATAAGAACAACATTAGTGAGGGACACAGCCAACTCTTGCTGTTGGCTCTGCTCCTCATGCTACTCACATACACAGCACTGGGAAGGAAGGAGCACGATGGGGAGCAGAATGGGGAGTGCAGCCCATTTGGGGCCAGACCTGACTCCTCAAAATATCTGTAGAATGCACAAGATCACCCCAGGGAGTATCCAAGTTTTGGGGCTGGAGGCTGCCCCATGTCATGGTGCAATCCTGCAGCACCTGGATGGTGGCACGTGCCAGAATGGAAGAGTCCCACTGGCTGAGGCTGAGATGAAGAACACAGATCCTTGTGCCTGCAACCCATGGAGCAACACTTGGAACCATTCCCTCTCCCAGCTGCTCATCCTGGGGAATGCAGCCCCCACTTCATTGCATATTGCTGCTGGAAGATCCTTCTGGAAACAAGGCCTTCACCAGGGAGAGCAATCTCGAGGGCCCCGTGCTGGGGGTGAGACAAGTAAATGGCAGCGCTCCCACAAGCTGGAAGGCTCAAAGCAACAACCCCACCACCTCCCCAGCCTCAAGAGGAATGGAGGTGCTTTGGTTTGAAGCAGTGAGTCAGTCACTAGACTGGCAAGTTGGGTGGAAATTAAGCATCTCTTGGAAAGAGTTCAGGTCTTCACTGACTTCACTGACAAAGAAAAAAACAAAGGACAGCCATGACAATTTATGGCAATGCACATGAGATGAAATCCAAGTGAAGACAGGGAGATAACGGGCTCTTACTTCCATTAGCAGGTCAAGGTGAACTTTCAGCCCTGTACTCTCCATGTCCTGGTTGTCAGGGGAAGGGGTTTTGCCCAGCCCCCTGCCTGAGTGTGCACTGCCTATTTCCCAGCCAGAGACAAACAAATTGAAGCACATCTAGCCTGTGACAGGGAGGAGGAAACAGGATGATCTGCCTCTCCATAACCAGACCCAGCTGGGTTATTCCTGCACAAGACAGCAATGAATTTAAGTTAAAATGATACCAACCAGATTGAAATGCAATTAAAGGAGTCCCCTTAGGGTTGTGCATCCAATTAGTAGCGTACCTTTAATTACACCAGTGCAGTTTCAAACAGGCAGGTGCTGAGAGGGCCAGCAGCACAAAGCTGAAGCCTGCCTGGTGACCCATATCCATGAGGTCCCAGAGGAGCTGCACAGGGCTTTGCATCACCAACAGTGGCCTGCTCCTCCCCTGGGAAAGAGCCCCTAGGGTGGCCCAGCCCAGCCTGGGAGCAAGGCAGAGGAGAAACACAGAAACCTTTTTCAGTTTTGTAAGAGCAATTTTCTCCAACAGACAATTGCAGGAAAAAATTTAAGATCCAGGTGCTTCTAAAAGGTAAGAGTTTTTCACACTTTTTTGTACATGACAAAAAAGTGTGAAAAACTTTTCCTTCTTGCAGTCCAGAATGTACCCCACCTCCAGGAACTGTGAAAGTTAAAGCGTCGGAGTTGATTTTGATAAGAAGACTCATTAAAAATTAATAATGCAAACATTAAGAATTGCTAAAAACACCAGAGCACTTCTAGCTGTCCCTCAGCCATTTCTGTGGAGTTACATGAGGTAAAAGAATTCAAAATACCTCCCCACCTTTAACCTTGAGCATAATGCCAGCCCCAAAGCAGCCAGCTGTGAGTCTGGAGTATGGTCCTTGATCTGGAGCCTTAGTTGAAGTCCCTGTCAAAGTCCCTGTAGTCAGACTGCTCTGGACAGCAGCAGGCTGTGCCACCATGCTCCCCAGATTCTCGTTTAAAATCCTGTCAAAGACAGAAAATAAAGCTGAAGGGGACTCTCTTTGCCCATTGTACCATGAAGTCTGACGGCTGGCATGTGTTGATAACCCAGGTACCCCCTTTTAATGCAAACTCACATCGATTTGCACCACATCAAACCCTGGGATAATTCTGAGAGATGCATGGAAGCAGTTGCTTCATCCACCTTCATGTGCTGCTCCTCAAGTGTTTCTTTAAGTACCTTCAATGTCAGTAAAATGAGCAAAAGTCGAGAGCATAGGCTTAATCAGATTAACAATTATAATCATTCCCATCCATCACTGCAAAGCAGCTGCAATGCTGCCAAATCTGTTCTGCTCCAGGAACCCGGGGAATGGGAGCCGTACCTGATCAGCCAAACAAGGGCAGCTCTGGGCTTGCCATAAAGAGGAAGAGAGCCATTGCTCAGCCTGACTCCTTTATTCATTTTTTTATGAGCCTCCAGAGCCTCCCCAGGAATTATTAAAGCCTCTCTGAGGAGTGCAGCACCGAAAAGGGAACAATTCCTCCTGGGCTGGTGCTGATGCTGCGATAATGCCCTGTGTGAACATACTGGGGCACACACAGGTAGTGAGGCCTCTCCTCTCACCTGCTTTCTGCAATTCAGCATTTGACCATCCTCATTACAGACTCAGCAAGGGGCTTTCCCCCCCGCACCCAATCAGCTCTTTGCCACACATTGGTGAATGGCAGCAAAGGCAAAGCTGGGATGTTTGTTGTAAACCACCCTGGCTGCCTGTGTGAGGGACCCTCCTGTTCCTCAGGACTGGGATATGTCAAATGGGGCAGGATTAGGGAACACCATGATATTGCAGCAATGGGGACCTTCACTGGGAGGATTTGGGCTGAAGATCAGGCAGTGTACAAGCATGTGCAGCCTTTACAGGTGCTAGGGCTGGGCCCCCAGATGCCTGCAGGGGATGGAGATGTTGGAGGAGGAACAGCATGGTTTGCTCCATGCCTGCTGCCCTGCCTTTCCTGACAGTGGAGGCAGCAGAGCAGAGGGATGCAGCTTCAGACAGAGTTCATATTGCAACCATTTCAGAAATCCCATGTGCCAGAACCACATAACTCTGCCAGCCTGCAGGAAAATGTCATTACTGGTTGAATGTCAGTGACCTGTGAGAGCAAGAAACCTTCACAGCTCCCTTGGAGAGTCCTGATGTTATAAGGGGTCACTTTTCCACTGTGAATAGCCTACACGGGGTGATTTCAGGGCTAGAAATCAGCTCATATATGATGCTAATACCGTGCCCCTGTGAATAATACAGCACCACTTCTCCCATCAAGATAAAGAGGAGAGGCAAGTGTCCCCCCTGGACTGCTAAGTTGCTGTATTACTCACCAGCCTCATCCTGATAAATCAAAGCTGCTCTGTTGTACTTCCCTCCCAGCCCCTCTGGCATTCCTGAGCTCTGGCTCAAGCAGGAATTATGGGATGAGCTGGTTTGGGCTGTGTAAGGGAGCACTCCAGCCTGTGTGGTTATATACAAGTCCTTGAAATCACCTTAGGGAAGCTGTTTTCCAATCCACCCAGGCTGTGACATGCAGACGTGCTCAGCACCCATCCAGTGAAAACAGAAGGGTCTGTGCCAGGGCCTTCCCATCCCCACGGGCCTGTCTGCAGAGTGGGGCAGGAAAAAGGAGCCTGTCCAAGGGGTTTGGATGGCTCAGGGCTGGGGAGTCCCAGCAGCAGGATGGGGCAGTGTGGGTGCAGGACTGGGGATGTGCACCGGCTATGGGAGGGCAGAGGAGCTCACAAACCATCCTGCTTCCCTCAGGTGGATCAAGAGGAGGGATTACAGGAAAACCAGAGCACAGAAATACGGCTTGTGCTTGCAGCATGGTACATTTGAGTGACAGACTCTGATAACCCAGAGAGGAGGGTGTCATGGTGTCATCCCCTGCCACGGTTTGGCTCTCTTCCCCGCAGAGGCTGGAGGAGCCAGACCTGCTCCCAGGCCAGAGGGAAACAGCCCCCATGGCTCACGGGTCAGACCACTGCTTTTTCTAGAAGTTTGTGGCAATCCTATTTGTGGATTAAAATGCAGCTGCTGAGGCTGCTGGTACAGGATTTACAACGTGGCCTAAAAATACAGGAGAGAAGGAAAGCTGAATTCTCCTTTGATGTTTGCACGTGTAAACTGCAGACCTGAGCTGAAGGTACTGTAAATAAGGATCATTAATCATCAGCTAAGTGCCGTGCAGTTGCTGTTATTTACTATAACAACATAAATCATCAGGAGCTGCTATCATGTTAATTTGGATTTAGTATGGATTAGTATGGAAAAAAAAATATCCTCACCTATTTACAGAATACATAACTTTACTTGTAAACATATACAGATGTGCTGTGGCATTTGTTTCTTAGTTTCCTCCAGTTAGGAAGCAAATCAGGAAAATGCTCTGGGAGCTCTGCATGTCAGGGATTGCCAACAGTTCAGGCCAAGCTCCAGTCCACCAAAATCTTTCTTGTGCTGACATAGTAAATCAGCACCAAGGGGGAAAGCAAGACAAGTCTTGGACCTGTTTTGCCACCCCAGCCCTCCATCCAGCCCCCAGAGCAGAGCACACTTCTCAGCTACTGCATTGCATCCATGAATCTCTACAGTAACTCCACAGGTTTCCTTACGTTTTTATCTGCAGTTCAACTCTGGCTTTCATATTTAAAAAGCACCAGGCAAGGGTTTTGTGGGATGCTGGAGCCTGCTGCTCCTCTCTTTGGAAGGAAGGCTTAGCAGGGAAGGAGCATTTCATTTTAAATGAAGGGAGCATTACCCACATATTTCATATTCTCCAGAAATGCCAGCTGTACTCCTTTCTGATATATTATTTTTTCCCCAGATTTGACTTTATTCAAGCTAAAAGGTGGCGTGAGACACTCAGAAACCAGAATAAGGCTGGTAGGGCACCAACATGACCATACTTGATGTTTGGGGTGTGGAGCTGTTGGGGGTTAAGTTTGTTCCTTTTACTTAGAGAATTTTTCCCCATATAGTTGCTAGGAGACTAAGTATTGGGTGCTTATGGATACGTAAGAAGACAAAGAAATGGCCCAACCGAGTTATGGGGCAGGTAAAAGGACCAGGGTGGGGGCAGCTTCCATCTCTTTTGCTCTCCGCATTGAAGGCGGACAGTGAGGCTGCTGCTTGCTGCGGGAGGAGTTCGCTGCCGCCCCGGGTCCGGTCCTGAGAAAATCTACCATCATCTGCTCGTGTGCCCCGGAACTCTGAGCTGCCTCCTGCCCTGCTGGAGCCGGGCCGGCCCTGCCCCACCGCCGCCGTTCTCCCCGGCACTGCCCTGCCCTGCCGGGACATCCCCGCCGTTCCAGCTGCCACCTGGGGAGCTTCTGGTCTCACCCACCAGTCCGGGATTTCTCCACCGTTCCAGCTTGGTGCTCTCGAGAGATCGGACTGCTTCGGGTTTTGTGAAACAAACTCCCTCGAGGTTTTTTCTTTTTCCTGTTCTGTTCCATTATCAGTGCTGTAGTTGTTGTGATTTGTCAGCATTGTTATAAATACTAGTAAAGAACAGTTGTCCCTACCCCATAACTCTGCCTGAAAGCCCCTTTAATTTCCTAAATTACAATAATTTGGAAGGAGGGGGCTTGAATTCTACATTTCCTAAGGAGGTCTTGCCCCTCCTTAGCAGATAACCTGTCTTTCAAACCAAGACAGGAGCTCATGCCAGATTGACTCCATCCCTCTCCACAGATCATTTCTAAATTTGGTGGTGACACAGCTTCACTGCCCAGTAAAATCTTGGTGCTTGGGCACAGCATCCGTCTCTGCCCTCAAGCACTCAGGCAAAGTGGGGGATACCTTCTCTACCCCCAAAATAACTTGATTTTTTTAAAGAGAGGCGGGTTTGTTTTTGGGAAATCACAGCAAATTTCTTCCCAAAGTCAGTCCAGCACTCACAGTCCTGGTTATCTGCTTTGTCCTGGTGGCACTGGAGGTGCTAAGCCCTGACTGAAGGTGCGGAGATCCCTGACTGACCTCATGGAGGTCACCAGTGCTGCTTTAGCTGGAGGTTAGTCCTGACTAAGAAACAGGCCTTGATATCTGGGAAGCAATTATGGTTTGCATTTTAAAAATGTAACTGGAAGAGAAAAAGAAAGGATTGGATTTTTTGGGTGGCCCAAAGATTTCCCTTAGGCTTGAAGCTGCAATGATACATTTAAAAACAGTCACAGGTAAAAAGAACAAAAGCAATGTTGCACCTGCACTTGAACTCCACCAGGTTGAAAAATGCAAGTAATTGCCTTTAATGGTCTCTGTCATGTTTAACCCGTGTTTTGTGTGTGCCAGGTGAACAGACATCAAACCAGGGTGAATCTCTCCGAGCACTGAGCCAGAGCTGAGGTTTGCATAAATTAAAAGTGGGTTAATTTTAATAACTCTAGCACAATAGGGATAGTATAATAAGATTAATTAGAGGGGGCTAATTAGAGGGTTCAAGCCACAGCAGTACAAAACCTGCACCCAGGTTCACCAGCAGTTTCCTTGGACTTGTCTCCCACTCAGCTCAAGGACAATCCAACATCTAAAAGCCACTGCAGAGCCTTGACTGTGTTTTCCTGAGCATACAGGCTCGCCTCGCACCGACCATATGTCTGTCTGTGTCTGCTAGCAGATTGCACCAAATATTTTCCTTTTTTATGGTGGCTGAGCAAACAAACACCATCTGTGGGGCTCGCCGAGGGAAATCCCGGCCCCCCCGGCGCCAGCAGGAAGGCAGCCACACGTGTCCATGGAGCTGACATTTCTGACATCCATAGCCCGAGACAAGAACCTCCCGCTGCTCCTCATCCCTGCTCGTCCGCCCAGTTGAGTCAGGATCTGGCATTCTGCAGATTTAAGTTCAGATTTTAGTGAAGAAAGGCTGGGTCCTATCAAAGCAAACTGCCTGGCCTGACCCAGGTTAGTGGGACTGCCTTGGGGAGGTGGTAGGTGGAAGAGGGCAAGAAGGCTGTTTTTTGGGTGGCTCTGTCTTGGATTCATCCCCCCTGCTGGGGCCTTTGGGCATTTTCCAGCCATGCTGAAATCCCTCAAATCCCAGGACTGATGGAGATTTTTGGTCTTGCTTGACCTGCTTAGAGTCAGAGTTCTTGGAGGGCAGCTGACATGGGATGCAAATTATTCCCTGTTCAAATCTTTTTTCCTTTGGAAGTTAAAACTCTGGGGGCTCCACTTGGTAGGGAGGATCTGTGCCATCTATCCGTGCACCCCAGCACTGGAGCAGGGAAGCATCAGCAGTTACAGCAGCAAAGGTGTGAACGTGGTCCCTGGCTGAGCAAAGGGTTTTCTTATGTTTTGCTGTTCTTTGTTGCTTGCCTTTCTGCAGGAAGTTCCTTTTCTGGTTAAATCAGAAGGGCAATTTAAATTTTGTAAAATCCCCCACAGTTTTGGCCCACCTGAGCATTGACAGAGATCTCCCGCCAGGCGATGGGCAGGTGGAAATTACCTGTCACCTCTTTTGCTTTTCCACTTGTGCTTCTGCAGTGCTGGGCCCAGAGCTTGTGCTCTGACCAAATCTTTTGTACAAGTGCCCTTTGGATTTAGCAATTCGCACGGTGAAAGCAGAACCAATGAACCACAGGCTTCTCTGCTGCTGCCTTTAATTAAAAATGCCATGTCTAACACCAGCAGATGTTTCTGCTATCGAGACTCGAGGAATAATTTAATGCCATGTAATGCAATGCTGACTGTGCTGCTTAGTCTGAAAGTGTAATAGGCTTTTTTATTATTATTATTATTTCCTTTCAGGGATCAAATCCCTCAATATTTGAAGTCCTAAAACTCAGTAGTCTAACAGCCCTAATCAATTACTGCACTGAACGATCTCAGCAGCTCCATGTCTGCCAAACCAGCACCGCAGCCCACAATGCCTCTGCGACCAGGGTGAGCTCACAAGGCTTTGGGTGAGGAGCAAAACTGGCCCCAGAGGGGTGGCCTGAGGAGCAAAGTAAGCCTGTTAAAGCCTGTGATTCAGACATTTGGGGAGAGAGGTAATTCAAAGACAAGGCTGCGCCTCTTCCAGTTTTTTTCTGCAGTCTTCTGATGAAGAGGATGCATTCTGTCGCTTGCTGTGGGTACTCAGCACATCGAGCACCCTTTCCTGGCAGGGTGCAGAGGTTTCAGGATGTGCTCTGTATTCAGGTGGATGAGAGCAGAGGGATCCCCTCTTCATGGAGCTTTGGCGCTTTTAACCCCTAGGAAAACAACTGATTTACAAAACTCAGTGGAACTGCTTCTCTCTGCACACTTCCTGTTACACAATGGATCACATAATAATTGTATATTTGTTGAGAAACAGCTGGGGAGCTTCTCTAAATGAATAAAATATCAGGTAGTGGTGTATTTCCATAAAAAGGTCTTTACCAGATGGGCAATGCTTTGAAATGACGCACGAGGTAGGCGAGGATTTTTTACCTTCCTCATCAGCCAGGGAGCCAAGCCATCCTTCAGCACAGGTTTGGCTCCAGAGCTGTGAATCGTTTGGAAATCCCATTTCCAGCCCAGCGTGGTGAGGATGAGCATTGCCTCAGCGGGGTACGGAGCCGCTGATTCATGCACGCACCAAACACCGCTGCCTCACTACATCACACCATTGCTGAAACCCTTTTACTGGCTTTCTGTCATGCAACAAATTTATTTTAAAGTGTGTGAGCCTTTACTGCCTGGAATGGCTTCACTTGTACTTTAAATGCTGCATAAACCAAATTTAGAGATATATTTCTTGCTTCCCTCTGTTCCCCCCATCATTTTTTTTTTTTTTTTTGCTTCTGACTGTCCAATTGGTTGCAGTAATTCACAGCTGAAGAAGACATTTCTTAGATTTCCAAGAGCGCCAGCTCCTTAACCTTTACAAAATTAAGGAGAATGAATCATTTGTGACTTTTACATCCTTCTTGAACGCAAGTATTTGTTAGATGCAAGCTGCCCAGGGCAGTGCTTTGCCTCAGTTTAACTTAGTTGTAAATGTTTGTAAATTCCCACATAATGTCTCAGCACAATGGAAACTATTGCATCTGTGGATTTATTGAGAGAGACACTAAACATATTTCAGCTGGAGGAAAGGAAGAGGAGGCACTTATCTGGTTTACTGGGCTATACACTATATATCGGCATCTCATATTTTGTGAACATAAATGCCAGGTTGACTCAAGAGATCTATGGATCAAATGTTGCTTGTAGCCTGCTCCAAATCCTTCAAATTGTGTTAAAGTTTCATCTCAGCAGTGAGGCCTTTTGCCATCTTTCAGGATCTCTGGTGCACTGGGAGATGCTGGGAGCTGAGGATGAGCCAAGTAACAGGGAGTAGGATGTTAAGGTTACACCTGGCAGCTCTTCATTCTTAAGGGAAAAATGATGGGCTTAGCTTTTTTTGAGTTTATCCTGGTTTTGGCGATGTGAGGGAGCAGATCCCTGTCCCAGTTCCACCCACTGCAGCCCAAGGAAAGGAGTGAGTGTGGCGATGTGTCCCTTGCTGTCGTCCCCCTCCTGTATCCAGCTGTGTTGGTGCACGCACACAGGACAGGAACAGGCACCACGGGACGTGCCAGTCCCCTGGCTTGCAGGGCTTGGGGACAAGCTCCTCTTTGGGCAGCACAGGCGCAGGTCACCTCTCCCTGCCCCTTTCCCTGCGGCAAGGCAGGAAAGGAGGACGCTGTGCCCTGAAGCAGCTCACTGCATTCAGATCCCGTCAGACACACATCCGAGCCCTCCTGCTGCCCGCGAGCATCCAAGCCCCACACGCGTCCCTTACGAGGTGTGCTTTGTAACACAAAGTGGTTTTTGTTGCACTTCCACGCTCGCCTCCGTGGCTGCTGTTCTTTCTCCAGCGCCGCATCCCTGGATGCGCGCCGCCGGGAATGCAGGGCTGTCAGCAAGAGGGGATATCGCGACGTGTTATTAGCGCAGCGGGGCCTCCCTGAGCACCAGGAAACAACAGCCCGTTCCCGAGACACAGCCACACTTTTCACAGCTGGATCCCAGCGCGCTGATGCAGATCCTGCGCTGCTGATGGCAGCAAAGAGCCCTGCTCTTAACGCCGGGGAAACGAGGCGAGTGAGGATCGGCGTGCTGGCATCCATCAATCCCGCCCCGGGCCTGGTTCTGTGAGGACACTGTCACCTGCAAAGGCTGCTGTGTGACCTTTCAGCCCCTCCAGGGATTCCCCTCTCATGGATAGGGATTGGGAGTAACCATGAATGTAGAGTGCTCGGTGCTGCTTTACCCTGTCCCTGTGATGTGTCAGCTTTGCCCCAGACAATAGCAGCATATGTTCTCAGATCCAAAATGCTGAGAGATTTCACAATTCCACATCCTGTGTGGATCTCACTTCCCTGCACCTCTAGCTCATATTAATAAAAAAGATACATATTTAGCCTTCCCTAAATTATATATATATAGATATGTAAAATCCACATTTTAGAACATCCCTGGTGTTCAGGAGCCACAGAGGGAACAAGCTACAGAAGCAGATGAGTGTGACATTCAAACTGGAGAACCTCCCTCGTGGAAGACATTAATAACTTATTAAGAAATACCTTAGCCCTGATTTAACACCCATTTAAGTAGAACTCTTTCTGTCTAGATAAGGCAAGGCTGGGACACCCCTCTGATGGCTGTTTTCTACGACTGTCACAAACCAAATTTTGCAGCTCCACTCCGCCATGTCCTTTTATGATGAAGTTCCCTCAAAGAATAACTCGCTCGCTTTAATCATGTTTTCTCTGAGATTTATGGCTTGATGCTTATTCACTGGCGGAGCTTCTCCACGTGAAATGTCAGTAAGCCTGTTATAAATTGCTCCTGGCATTCCTGCTCTATCTTTTACTTGGCCAGGAGTATTTCTACCTGAAAGTGATAAATTCCTGCTATAACTGCTTTATGTGCTCCAGTAATTATGCCATAGAGGGGTGGCGGAGGCTGAGTCTCTGTGCAGGTACCGCCTAAAAAACATCAACCTGCAAAAGTGGGAGATTGGGCTGTGGCCTGGGGGGCTGCAGGACACACAGGCTCAGGGAAAAACCACCCTGGAAACCTGAAATAATGGGGACTGGTGAGGTATCTCTGCCGGAGGAAGCTGAGGAATGGACAGAGGAGAGAGAAGAAAAATGAAATGTTTACAATGGAAGGGCATTGGCATGGGACAGGTGCTGTGCCTGGGCCAGCTGCCAGGCAAGAGGGGTGGGTGCCCTCAGCACCACAATGCTGTGCCCACCCACCTGTGTCAGGCTCCCTTTGAGTAGGGGATATTTATGCTGTGTTAGGTGTGTTTGCTATAGATACACAAACACAGGAGCATCAGGTTTGGGTATGTGATCAATTTGGACACTGTTGTGGTATCTAGGTGGGCTGAGCCAACAGCATGAGGTTCAAAAAGGCCGAGTGGGTCCTGCACTTTGGCCACAATAACCTCCTGCAGCTCCAGGCTGGGGCAGAGGGGCTGGAAAGCTGGGAAAGGCCCTGGGGATGCCAGTGGCTGGGGCTGAACATGAGCCCAGGTAGGCAACAAGGCCCATGGTACCTGGCCTGTAGCAGGAATAGTGTGGCACAGGACTAGGGAAGTGATTTTTCCCCAGTGCTGGGCACGGGTGAGGCCACAACTCAACTGTTGTGTCTAGTTCTGGGCACTTCAGGACAAGATGGAGGTTGAGGAGCTGCAGCAGGTCTAAAGAAGGGCAGCAGAGCTGGGGAAGGGGCTGGAGCACCAGGAACAGCTGAGGGAGCTGGGAAAGGGGCTCAGCCTGGAGAAAAGGAGGCTCCGGGGGGACCTGCTTGCTCTACACAACTCCGTGACAGGAGAGGCAGTGAGGGGGGTCGGGCTCTGCTCTCAGGGAACAAGGGATGGGACAAGAGGAAATGGTTTCGAGTTGCTTGAACATGTATCATTTGCTCCTGAAGTTTGGAAGTTCAGACGTTCTGGGTTCTGCAATAAAGAAGAGACTTGTGCGGACCCTTTTCTCCTATTACTCTAAAGTTCAGAACTGTTCGGGTCCTGTAACAAACTTGCGCAGCTTGATATTCTTAGAGACAAAAAGACCCATTTTTCCTCAAGACTGCCAGGATACTCTTTCAGACCTAGTCGTTCCTGAAGACATTAACGGCCTATTTTCCCTGTAATTACTGAGGACTCCCAACCATCGAGTCGCACGTGAAGACATTAGCACCCACTTTTCCTGCCACACCCCAACTCATCCCTAAGCTCCCGGAATCTCCGTCCCGAATTCCACCCAGCCCGCCATTTTCCCAGCCCACTCCTCACTGGCGGCCCCGCCCCGCTCCCGGAGCGCGGGAAACGCTGAGGGCGGGGAGCGCGCGCGCGGCCCCTGCGCCTGCGCAGTGGCGGCGGGCGGGGGATTTGGAGCGGCGGCGGCGGCGGGAAGCGCTGAGGTCGGAGCTGGCGGGGTAGCGCTGGGGGCCCCGCGGCGAGGGAAACGATGAGGGAGGTGCTGCGCGGGCGCTCGGGCAACCAGCCGGTCCTGGGCAGCCCCGTCTGTTCCGCTGCCCCCTCCATGGCGCCGCCCGGGCATCCCTGGTCCCACACCCGCGCCGCGCTGGGGCGGCTGGAGAGGGCGCTGAGCTGTTCCCGCTGGTAATGGATGTCCACCTTCCCCCTCCCGCCCCCCCGACCCGTTTTCCTCCATGGCCCCTGCCGTGTGGCCGCGCGTGTTAAAAGTGCCGCGTTTCTCCTTGCTCTGCCCACAGCGCCGGCGTCCTGCGGGAGCCCGTGTCCCTGGGGCAGTGCGAGCACGTCTTCTGCCTGTAAGTACCGGGGCTCGCCCGCCGCCGCCGTGCTGTGGAGAAAAGACGGGGAGGTGGGCACCGCTGTGCCTTCTGGTCCTTCCGCGGGGCTGAGGGAGAGAGGAAAGCGGGAGCTGCTGTTCCCCTGTTGGTCTCATGCAGGAGTGCTGGTTTAGGCTTCAGGATGCTGGCCAGGTGTGAAGGGAGCTTTCAGTCTGATGGAGGGAATTGTCCGCTTGTAGTGGGGTAGAATTAGAAAACAGCTTGCAGTTCTCATCATTCTCAACTCCTTTCTCCTCACATAAAGAAAAAAGAGCAACTTGGGAAGGTGTTTCCTGTTTCCAAGGGGGTTTTCCTCTGCCCCAGAGGGTTGGGTGGTGCTTGATGTTGGTTTGGCTTCTACCAAGACTTTGCTCCTTTAGATGTGCCCCTGTGGCTGTTCCTGTTGTCACACGCATCCAAACACATTGGCATAGGCAGGCTTACCTCTGCTTAGGGTTGGTCAAATATTCTGAGTGCTTCAAAAACCTGACTTAAATTAGAAACATTAGAAACATTATGCCGGCAAGGCATTTGTGAGGTGGTGGTCACGTCACCTATTGTAGGATAACTCACTGCATTGTCAGTGGAGGCAGAGACTGAAATGTTTGTGCCCTTGGGTGAGGTGGTGGAACCTTTTGGCCGCTGTGTCTGTCACTGCTCGTCACGGCACACATGGGGAGTTAAGAGGTCTGCTGTGTATCTTAAAGCGTTTCTCTGCACAGCACAGGTGTAAAGCAGTCTGATAAAATCCTGCCTTTGTTAGGGTGAAGAAGGATACTCTCTAACTTCTGCTTGTAAGCCAGCATAGATACTCAGCTCTGCGTCCTGTTAATCTATAGTAATCACAATGTCAGTAAAAGCTGAGGAAACCCTCCCTCCCTCGTGGATGTGTATTCACTACCTATCTTCAGCTGCACTTTTCTAATAGGAGTTTACAGTGTTGAGGGCCTGAAAGGTAAAATACAAGTAGAATATTTACTGGGATTATGGGACAGATGCCCTCAGCATCTCTTCCCCCAGTATGCATGATGCACAGGTGATTTATTTCTCTCCAGACACCTGTTCTTTCCCAGCTGTGACCATTAATTGCTGTAGAAGATTCTTGAAGAGGGACCTTTTACAAGAGCACATAGGGACAGGATAGTGGGAATGGCTTCCTGCTGAAAGAGAGCAGGTTTACACTGGTTATTGGGAAGAAATTCTTGCCTGTGAGAGGGGGTGCAGCCCTGGCACAGATTGCCCAGAGAAGCTTTGGTTGCCCCATCCCTGGAAGTGTCCAAGGCCAGGTTGGACAGGGCTTGGAGCAGCCTGGAATAGTGGAAGGTGTCCCTGCTCATGGCAGGGGGTGGAATGAGATGGGCTTTAAGGTCCCTCCCAACCAGAACTATTCTATGATTCTGCTGTTTGAAGGAATTTCTAAATAATTTATTTCTACAACTTGTCTACAGATTATTTTGAAAATAACCCCCAGAAATGTGTAAAAAATTTTATAAATATGAACATGTGGCTTAATAAATGTAATGGTTGAGCTGTTGGGCATCTAAGGCCTTGTGTTTTTATTTTGTGTATTCTAGGTAATATATTTAAATCACCCACTGTCCATAAAAGTTCTGTGGGGTTTTTAAAGAAAAATTTTCCAGACATCAAGAAGACAATGCCGTTTGTATTGATGAGGCTGGAAATAATAGCTAATGTGAGTCTAAAGCACTCGTTAGCAGCTATATCTTGCTCCAGAAAAAAGAATTTATTTGCTTTTACCTGAGGTATTCTTGTGACTGATCTTTTCTCTCCTGTATGCCTGACCTTTTAGCAGCAATGTTATCTGTCCTTTGATGACCGAGTCTTGGGCAGTGGCTATTTTTTTAAATAAACCCAAGGAAATTCAGATTAATTTCTTTAGAAGCAAATGAGGTGTTTTCAATAATATTTGCAGTTACTCTGAGCCATTCTCAAAACTAGATTACATAAGATCACAACGTATTTGCCACACCTTTATAACCTCTCCACTAAGTCCAGCTTGCTGCTGTTTCAGTTGTGGCTCCATTGTTCACCTGCATGTTGGTCATTGATGTTTAACATTGTTGCATGACAAATTTCCATTACCTTTTTTGTAATGCTGGCGTCAAAATTAGTTACATTCTGTTGTATCTGGATCTTTCAAAGGAACACTGTCAACTCTGACTTTAGTTCTGTTGAATTTAGGTTCTGTTAAATTTAGGTTCTGTCAAGATAAAGTGTTGTGAACTGATTCTGGTCCACTGCTGATAACAGACATTTATTAACCCTAGGGAGGACTGGGGCGAGTGGCTGGAGCTGGCTTCTGAAATACGGAGTGAAAGACCTGAAACTAAAGGACTGCAGTACTCAGGGCACACATGAAACAACTGGTTCTCCCTCCCCATGGGCTTGTTATGGACAGGGATATTTATCTAGATCGGTTTCTGCAGTTCTGTTGGGGTAGCTGTGCTAGGTTACACCTGCAGTCATTACCAGCTGACAACAGAGCCCCAACAGCTGCACACAATGAAGAGAGGTTGCGGTATGAAAGTCATTCTGCATTTCCTTTGCAGTGCCATTTACAGGGGTCGGAAGCCTGAGGCCAGCTTCCCTAGAGAAGGAGACCTGGATGGCTCTTCCCTTTCCTCCAAGTAATTTGTCAAACATCATCTAGGCTATGTTGGAGCCAAGAGCTGTGCTTCAGTCTCCCAAATGCAGCAGTGCCTCAACCACAAGGGCCTCTGCCTGTTTAAAGCACAAACCACACAATTAGCAGCAATTTTTACATGAGTGGTGGTCAGGTAACTGCGTGTGTTGAAATTGATTCAGTTGTGGCTGTGTGGAACTATAACCTCTATTAAATAGGATAGATTGGAGATGAGATATAGCAATGGCCTTTGAATGTTGTAGTTCAGATGGTAAATCATAAGGTCTTCTCACTGGCCTAATCAAAAGAATAAAAGATTTTAGGCTGATCTGGGGAGAGTAGTATTACTGAGTAGATCTGTTTCCTCACCTATCCTGCCATGATCATCTGAGATAAATGCTGTGATAAGTGCTGTGAGCACCTAGAGATCCTCGTGGGACTTGGTACAGAGAAATGTTCACTCAGGTGGAACTTCTCAGCATCAAGCAAATTTTAACTAAGAAAAAGTGGAAATTGTAGTTTATTGTGGGTTGGCTTTCTGGCACTTGTTTAAAAATGGAAGGCTGCAGAATAGCAGATGTAAAAGAATGGGCAGTTTTAACCGTTAAGCCTAACTGTTACCTGGAGTCAAACAGCAGTGGAGCTTTTGAAAATTTGGGACAGCTTATGAGGCACTGCGTTTTTCATGGCTGTCCTGACAAGGCTCTGGAAGCGGGTTGCTTAATTATGCTCAGATTGTCACTTGCCATGATAAATATGTCCTGCCTGTGTTTGTGACCAGCTCGCATTGGCCTTGCAACTGCAGTTTGTCAGTGCTGAAATAAGAGATTCTCGCTGGGCTGTGAAACGCTTGATGGTGGGTGCAGTAGATAACTTCCAGTGGATAATGGGTTTTCCCTTTGCCTTTCAGGTGCTGTGTGGGTGACTGTGTTGGCACCGAGTGCCCCGTGTGCCACATGCCAGCTTGGGTGCAGGACGCACAGATCAACCGGCAGCTGGATAACATGATCCAGCTCTGCAGCAAGCTGCGGCAGCTGCTGGGCACTGACACCTCAGGTGAGACTCGCCTGGCTCCCTGGTGGCTGCAGAGTCCAGGCCACCCCGTTTCATCCTCACAGGGAATGAGCAGAGCAGCCCTGCTTTAAATTCCAAGAGGCTGTTCTAAATCATGTTTGGAAAATTTGATTTGAAGAGAGCTGTCTGTATGGATTGCTCGTTCTTTGAATCTGTTTTACTAAGAAATCCACCTGAGCGGGTTAGTCCATAATTCATTAGACTCCATCTTCCAAAATTAGATGAAAGTGGGAGAGATTGTTGAGTCTCGTGGCACAAAGCAGGGGCACAGGTTGTCATATCTTATGGGAGCCTCAGTGTGCAGTGTTCTGCATTGTATTAGGGGGGCCCTGTTAAAGAATTAATGCATATCTTCTCCTCCCTCTGGGTTTCTGTGCACTGAGTCGTGCCTGCTGTCCTGGTAATTTTCAGCTCAGGGTTTTTGCACATGGGAAAAATTATCTATGTTCCTTGCCTAAAAAGGGGAAGGAGGCAAGTCTTAACTCATTTATTTTCGGGTCCCTAACAATCAGCTAGTTTGCTGCAGTGAAGTTTTGTCATTGCTGACTCTGCTAGAATGTTGCAGAGAATGTACTCTGGGAATTCATCTCTATCAAATTTTAGGTTGTTTGTCAAAGTAGGAAAAACTGTAGTGAAATAAGCATAGGTGATTGTGTGTTTGTTCTGCAAGCTCAGACAGGAGCATTTATGTAATAGAAGTTTTAGAAAACATTCATTTACTTGTCAGATGCAGAATAGGTAATGCTTCCTTCATTGTTGCTTCCTCATATGTTTGTTGAGGTTAAAGATTCTTTTTCTATGTCTAATCCCATCAGCACCTTCATTCATTTATGGAATAGCTCTTTATTGACACCGAAATGGATTTTAAGTGACAAGGCTGGAAGCCCCTGTCCCAGTGTAAAGGAATACATTTTATATAGGTATAAAATCCTGTGGTGATTAAATCTTCTGGAGCACAGAAAACAGATGATGGCTTAAATAGGATTTCAGGGAAACATTTTAAGTGATGAAGGCTTTTAAAAGCACACTCAGAAGAGAATCGTTCTGAGAGGAGCTATTTGTGATGCAATAAATAAAGCATTTAAAATACAACACAGTAGCGTTATTGATACTGTTTACATGTTATGGAGAACTCTTAGAGATGGATTAACTCTTAAAAATTGGTCTGATGTTTAACTGTACTAAAAATTGAATAGTACATTTGATCCCACAGTTCTAAAATAAAACCTGCATGGTGTGGCTAGGCCACAGAACTAAATGAGGTTCTTTTTATCATCCCTTGTTCTGACTTAAAAGCAGACACAAGATAGATGTTTACAAGAGTGTTTTGTATGAAATGGTTTGGGAGATGCCTTTCTGTCACTTGTAATCTTTGCACTGTGCTAAGGATTAGCACAGTGGCCTTTTGGATGTGTGTGAGGTTAGGAGAAAATCCTCCTGAGCTGGTAATGGTTCACTGTCAGGAATGGCTTGAATTCATAAATAAATTAACACACCTCTAAGAACAGCCAATTGTGTGTTGGAAAAAAAATATATGGTCGAAAATCACAGGATATTGTAACTTTAGATATTTTGAGAGTAAGTTCTTCTGGATACTTTGTCCCTCGTCTCTGGCAAATCCCTTACCTCTCATAGATGTGTGGGTACATTAAGTTCTGCCTTGAACTTAATGTATCCAAAGTGAAATATGTTTGAGTTTGGAGAATCACAGGTTCTCTTCTCTTGCTAAGGACTGGCTTGCATGTTCTCACAGCAGTGTACTTCTGTCAACAATACTTTCTTCTCTTTTGTGTTAGAAGGTCAGAAATTGTACTTTACGTTCCAGTAAAGGAAATAGACCGAAAAATCAATCTTTCAATACGGGAAAGGAAGAGAAGCAGTTGAAAAAAAGAATATTTCAGTATATTTGTTTTATGTCCCTTTTGCATTTTTGTTGTGTATGTCTTGTTTTGAGACAGTTGTGGCTTCTCTTAAATCTTGCTGGAGATCCTTGTTGACACTGAAATTTCTAAGTGCATCCTACTGGTAATGTTTTTAGTCTCTGACAGAGGTGGTGCATGCAGTAAGTTGTGTGTTCTTCTTTTAAAAAAACCCGTGGAACTGCTGTGAGTGAAAAGGCTAGGGTTAAGCTCACTCTGAATATTTCAAATACAAAAATCCCTGTACCCTGAGGTTCCACAGTAGACATGAGAGGGATCTCACTTTGTATTCCACTGGGACAAAAATAGCTTCTGCCAAACAGTATGTGCAGTAAGAAGCAGCAGCAAATAATTCAGTAAAGACTGCACACAACAGCTAATACTTCCCTTTTAAGTTAGAGGGAAACACAGCAAATGACACTCCTGGGGTGACTGAAGATGAATTGACAAACAACCAACCTGAAACTGGCTGGAAAATGCAAAATATAGGTGGAAAGTTCAAGCTATAGGTAGGAAATGCTGAGCCTCCAAATTAATCCACTTGTTAGGGGTTTTAGATGCTTAGTCCATGGCAAGGTGAGGAGAGGTGCCTGCCCTTTTGGCTGCCCTGTGCTGTACCTTCCTAAGGGTGAAGGGAAGCTGGCCAGCAGGCACCACAGATAGGATGTCTGCAGCTCAGACTCTTTAGCTTGGATGTTGCAGTGTGCAAGACATCCTAGGAACTGACATTGGTGGGATGATGGGCTTCACAGGTGGGTAATTCCTGAGGACTTGTTGAGTCATGGGCATAGTGTGCATTAAAAAAAAATTCGTTGATTTACAGTGATGATTTTGAAAGAGATGTTCTAAACACTTAGGCTTTTCTGTGTAATGTTCTTTAAAAAGAAGAGATAGTTGTAAATGTTCAGAACCATCACCAACCACTTATAGTTGATTTTGCCTTATTCTTTGTAGCAGTCTGCCTCACACATCAAACAGAAAGCCTTCCTCCCTTCTTCTCATGCAGAGCTACACCTTGCAGGTGCTGGGCAAAGCTTCCTAAGCTCATGCTGGTGGACAGTCAATGAGATCAACTTTCAATCAACCTTTATAGTGTCATGACTTTGTTTCGCATTTCCTGGATGTGGAACATCCTGTGGATGTTGTAACAGATTATATTGCATTTCATGGATGCTGTGACATTTTTCATAATATCCAAAGATGGAGTTTTGAATAGCTGGAATTTCTCCCTTTCCCCCTTGGTGGTGAATACTTAACTTGCAAAATAATCATTCTTCACTGAAGGCACTAATGTTGCACAGATGGTACCAAAGCTCTTCCCTTTGATTTTTAATAAGGGACTAGTTTGTCAAAGAGATTTCTCAACTTCTGTTCCGAAACCCTATAATAGAGAATAATTTGAAAGGCACACAATGTGCATCATTACATTCCTTTGATGCAGATTAATGATAGCTAAACCGCATTTTCTAATTGCTCCTTTTTTTTCCCTCTGCACTAGCCTGCTATTGGAGTATAGCAGAACTTGGAGCTCTGGTTGCAAGGCACTATCTCCTGGTGTTTTTGTGTACTCTCAACCCTTTTAACACTTAAGAAATCAAACCCTATTAAATGTCAACATTGGGAAACTTGGGCTTATTATGTGCAAATAAGTCTAATTTAGAAATAATTCAGTTACTACCTTGTGTATCTGAATGTTACGTTTAATAGGTAATGGAGACTAAATTTACTGCATTTATAATTGGCTGATTCTAATAGGATGTGTTATTGTGGATGCTCTTTATGCTATTGCAGATGCTTAAAATCTGGGATTAGTAAGGCATGCTCTACTGATTTGTCTAAATGCCTTTCTGACAATTTTTGGGAGGATGCTTACTTATTAAAAAGATAATTAAATCAAAATCATAATAGTAATTTTTTTCAATCCTGTTGAGATCCAAGCTCTGGCTTTAAACTCAGAGACAGCAGACAATTCATTGGGATTGATTTTATCGTGGGCAATTTTCTCTGAAGGTACTTTAACTGAATGAACTTAGCCACCAGATAATACCCTCTTTATATAAATTAACATTTACTTACTAAATCATAAGAACTTCCTTTCAGCTTCTTTTGCTGGATCTCCCCTCTTTCTTTATGTCACAGCTCTGGGTCCATCAAAAGATTGGATTTTCAGGGAAGGTAGATTGGCCATTTGTCCAAGTTGCTGTACACTTTGGGAATGGAGGAAGGGATAGCAGAGTCCAAGAGAAACCAAGAAAATGCAGTTTCCTCCCGTGGGTGTGCAGGGCTGGCCTCTGGATGGGGTGGGTCTCTTTGTCAGGATTGTGGGCTTCTTTTAGTCATGTCCCATGAATCCCCTGTTCTAGAACATACTCAACATACACCTCAAGTTGTTGCAGGTGAGGAAGAACACTCCTGGGAGTGTATTTATTTGGCACATTGTGTTTTCAGCAGGTTTTTAATAACCTGACTAGTAAATCCCTGCTGAGCAACCAGTAATGAACAGATCAGTTCAGGAAGCCTCGTGGTGGATTTTTCACAGGCTTTCCTGCTGCCAGAAGTGGTACATGCAGTGTAAATGCTTCATTGTGTTCTGCTGCTTTAGATCATACTTCTGAAGGACAGTGCCTTTGATTGAATTTGTCACTTGGACTTTAAAGTCTTGCTGTGCTATACACATCAAAAAGAATTCTGGCCATCATAAAATTGTTGCACAAATTACTTCTGCAAGCTGATTTTATTCTTTCTCTTTACTTGAAGATGACTGATAGTTTTAGCAAGGTAAATATTTTACAAGGAGATCTGCTAGTGTGTGTAAACACTGAAGGCAAGATGAGTAAATGGTAACTTGTATTTTATATATTGCATCTGCAATCAAGCTCTTCCTTTTTTTAGATGTTATTGTTAGAATGAGATTGGCTATGATCTCAAAGCTAGCTAGTTCTGAGATTTCACTCTCAATTTCAGTGCTTTTTTCTTGTTTGCACCAAGCCCAGCCTTAGAGGAAAACCAAATAGCTGCAGTTCTGTACTTGATGATTATCTTTAGATGCCTAAATGATTGATGCACGAGCCTCAAGCTGTATTCTTAATGACACTTTTGGTCTGATGGCTTACATATTCCTCTAGCTAAATCTAATATGTAACAGGATTTAATTCGAGGGGTAAGTAGGGTAATTGAAATCAAGATTAAGGAAACATTTAACTTTGCAATATTGCTTTAAAAGACAACTGTGAATGTCTGTTTTAGTGTTGAATTACTAGCTACACAGTTCTCTTTTAAGTGGAGTTTCAAATGCACTTTTTTTGTGACTAAGGGATTGGAACCAGTGTGTTTGCAGCTATGAATTTATCCCAGCTTGCTGTGAAAAACAGGCTGTACTTACTAACACCAAAAATAAAAGAGAAGGTATGGAGATAATAAATTAGCCATGGAAAGTTAATGCACTGAAGTGAAAGTGATAGATTGTTGCAGTGAGTGTCTGTCACTTTTAATAATTGAGGCTTTGTATAGTTTATTTCAGGAGTGCTTAGAACTCTCCCATCCCTTATCATCTTGGTCTTAATGCTGCTTCAAAAAAACCCAAGCAAACAAAACAAAATTCATATTGGTTTTGTGTTTGATTGCTATAAGTCACCGAGACACTTGTGAGTGGTAGTCCCTGAGATTTGAGGCAACAGGAGGAATGAGTTGTGCATTTACTTTGGACGACTTGTCCAAATAACCTAAAACAGCACCAGTTCAGAATGATGGAATTGGTAAAAAATCTGCTATAATAGCTCTTTTGTGTCACAAAACCTGTCGAACTAAATTAGTGTCTAACTTGGAGGTCACTTTATACTCCTTAATTTATTCTTAAGCCACTGAGTACAGTATTTATGTCCTCAGTCCTTGTTCTCAACTGTTATTTCATGTGCTGGGAGTACAGGATATTCCTCCGTCATCCTGGTCATTGATTTGTAATGTGCCGTATGATGTGATTTATAAAATTGCTCTGCTGCATATTTTTAAAGAAATGTTTGAGATCATCAAAATGCTTACCTTCCTTGAAATTATTTACTACCCAGGGGTAAAGGATCAAATGACAGGACATAATTGCTTACAGATTTTCTATATATTCCTCTGGTTCATCTGCAATATCTGTGGAATCAGTAAAAAATTCTCAGGAATGTTCTACTTTTTTATAAGGATATTGTTTTTGCTTGCTTACAGCTATTTTTCCTTTTCATCTTCAGATGAACTGTAATATCTCTTTAGAAAGTTGTTTCTGTGCTCTTTTGTGTATTCACATGCCTCTTTGTGAAACCTATTTCCAAGGAAAACTGAGTGAGAAAACCAACTTCTGTCCTTTTCTGACCTGGTCAGAACTCTTTTGTGCACGTGCTGTGAACCCAGACTGCTGAAGGAATTTCTTTACCAGGATGCTCACTTGCCTGATGGATCTCTGAGCTCCAGAGTGGCATGTGGCCTTTGCCTGGGCTTTTTTAAAGTCACTATATGTGTCTTCTCAGAAGGAATGAAGGCACTCATAGATTGTATTTAGTAACACTTCATCAATTCTTGCAGGTGTCGTTAGGATCTTCTTTTGCTTTGTGAGGTTCAGAAGAATACTTCATAATTATTTTTACTCTTTCCTCATACACTTAGATTCAGCAGAAGATACATCCACACTGACTGACTCAGACTTGGGAAGAAAGAGCAAGAAGGAACCGATAAAAATGTGGTTTAGCCCAAGAAGCAGGAAGATCCGATGTATCCTGAACAGGAGTAAGGCTGAGACTAAAAGCAATGACCTTGGTCAAGACACATCTTCAGTTTATGATTTCTTTTCTTCCCCTCCTCACGAAAAGCCCTCCAAGCCAACAAAAAAACCAACCCAGAGACAGATTAAGAAGATGAAGAAGAAACATCTAGCAGACATCAACAAAGAGTGGAGCATAGAGAAACCTGAGCACAAAAGACCTGAGAAGATTCCCAAGGAAAAGTGTGTGACCATCTGCAGTCAACCAGTCATGCTGTGCACTCAGGAGCCAGAGAGTCTTGAAGAAAGATCTCAGCAGGAGCCTGTAAAGGAAGCCAACTCCAGCAATAATACAGAAGATGTGGAAGTTCTACCACAGGTACAATCCCCAGAGAAGAAAGATAACAGTAAGGTTGTGTGCTCTGCACGAGATAGCAAGGAAAAGAATTGTGCTGCAGAGACATTGCTGTCAATAGCAAATAAAGTTACGCCTTTGAAACGTGGAAGGGAGCAATCCAGACTTCAGGGTACTCCTCAGTCTAAAAGAGCAAGGAGAAGTGAGAGGGGCCTTCCTGGGAAGCCAGGCAGGCAGGCCCATGGCTTGGAGGAGTCCCTGCAAGGCTCCCCTGGCTGCCCGGCCACTGAACGGACACCAGTTCACATCTCTTCCTCTGCATCCAAACTCACTGGCACTGGAATGAAGACAAGATCTGCAGCCCTTCAAGCCACAAACAGTCCTTCACTTTCAGAATCTCCCTCTACCCCATCCACTTCTAAGACTGGCAGTCAAGTAGCAACACGGCTCAGTCCTGCTGTGTTGAAATCCCCTGGTGGCAACACAATTGCCAGAAGAAATTACAAGGGAGAGACTTTGCTCCATGTTGCTTCCATCAAGGTAGGCCCATCATCTTCTAGTTCAGCTTTAAGCAGGGGTTTAAAAAGACAGCGTTGTTTTAAAAATATTCTGGAAACCAGTTACTTTGGAACATCCTATTTTGGGGAGGGAAATCTCATGTTGTGATGTTTTTCTTCTAGGTTTATTGGGAAGTTTCCAACCTGGTTCTCTGGTTTCATAAAGAAATGACTGTTGGAATGATCAAAGATGATTGTACTTGGAAACTCAAAGCATTAGAGTGTCAGTTATACCTGTGAGTTCTAGGAAGTGATAAGCATTTAAATGTTTTGGCCTTGTGTGCCAGAAAGCTGTCTCTGATTTGTCATAAGGAGTTTAGGAAGTATTTCAGATTTCACTGGGTGACCTGGATCAGTTCAGTCTGAGCTTGTAAGTCAGCCAGGACAAGATCTGACTTCTGTACATAAAGATAACTCTGTGAAACATTACTTAACTGTTATGTATGTGTTGAGAGCCACCACCTGATGCAAGTGTTGGCTCAAGGGGAATGAGGGGCTGCACCCTGTGATTCCCGTGCTGAGCTCTGGAGGAAAGGAACAGAGGTGGAGTGTTCTCAGTTTTATGCTGTCCTTGCCCATTACTTACTAAAAGCTGGGTAAAACATGTCCCACTCACCAGATGAACTTATGGTAGCTCCCTTCTGAGAGGTCCTCTCAAAGAGTTTGTAGCCAGGCAATTTAAATGTACTCAGTGCTAAATCATAAAATACAAATGCTCTGTGGTTAATAAACTGCAGATACTGGAAGAATTGATTCCTCTACAAGCACCTGACATTTATACAGCACTTCTGTCTGGTGAGGCAGAGGCTGTTCTTGATAAATAACTGTGTCCTCTTTCACAGGCATTCTAATAAGCCACTCCTGCTGCACGAGACCTTTTTAAATGGAAGTGTCAGCTGAGCTGAGTTCAAATCTCATATTTGATGTCATTAATATGGAATTAGGGGGGAGACAATGAAATGTCCTCACAGGACTCAAGAGCTTTGAAGGAGAGATCTCTTGTCTTAAGTCCCTCTTTATTAAAACACTGTTTACAAATTACCCTTCTGTTATTTTCTGGGAATTTGTACTGAATGCAGTCACGACTGACTGGTTCTGAAAAAAATGGATCTGCCTTGACAAGTTTTCACACAGGTATGGTTTCCAGCAATATGCCTGATGCCTCTTTGGAATGCAGGTATTTCATCTAAGAAAACAGCATCCCTGCAGCTTGGTGAGACTTGGAGTATTGGCATATTGCTGATATGCCAATAAGGTGGCTTTTCATTGTAAAGCATTTTGAAGATAAATGAGGAGAAACTGGGTAGTTCACGCTGTAGACAAAAAGGATAAACATGTTTTGATTATTGGAGTTCACTGGTGTTGCTGGCACTCCTTACTGGCATTGGTACAGCCAAAAAAAAGCTGACTTCCAGCTTGTGAGTTCCAGTCTTGTGAGTTCCTTTTGGTGTTGTCTTTTGATGTTTATAATTATTGAGCTAAAGTGGGAAATGGCTTCTGTTCCTCATTAGTTCTGCTGTGGTTTTTATCCACCAGCTCTATATTCATTGAGGTGCTCATTAGCAAAGGCTTGTGTAGCTGGGTAGGGCTTCAGGGTGATCCTAAAGTTTGCTTTGAAAAGGAACTAAAATAACATGAGGAAAGTGATCCCTTGGTTATGATCTTTTAACTTGCAGGAACCCTATATGAACTGGAAAAGTATTTTGTCAAACTGGTCTTGACAATACCAGGCTTCATCCTCTTTGTATATTCTTAATGTGGGGTTTAGATTTGTTGGTTTGGTTTATTTCTATTTTTTTCCCTTCAAATTAGTTCTGATTTTTTCTTTTTTTTTCTTTTTTTTTTTTGTGAAAGAAGCATTTCTCTTCCAGCTTTGTTTTATGGGAAATTTTTTTCTTGTTGTTTTCACAGCCAGTAATGTTTTTCCATGTGTGTAAAGGGAAACAGTCTTGTAGCTGCCACCCTTCCTCAAAGTAAAATGAAGTCTAATTCTCTGGGACTTCATTAATTATAAAAACAAATCTATATTATTTTCATTAGCTGTTAGGGTCTAATACCCAGAATTTAATTAAAGCTAATTGAATTCTCCCTTTTTTCTTATTTAAAGAGATCATAAACAATGTTAGCAGGCATGAAAAGTAAGAGTGTTGTGCTGTTTCCAGTGATTCAGAGGGATTTTCCCCATTTACTACTACTAGTAGTCATTATTTCACTGAAATCAAAATGGTTCTCAAGAAAGGTTCTAGCATGGATGAACTTATGCTGAGTTAAACTAATAAATGAAAATAAATATGACTCTTCCTGTACCAAACATCAGTCATGTTTATCTTCTAAGTCATTAAAGGTGAAAATCCCAATTAGTTAAAATACAAAACGTGATCTATTCAACTCCAAATATTCTAAATGAGTGGGAAATTGCCCCATCAACAGCCCTTCCACCCCCTTGGAATTTTTTTACAGTAAGAGAACAAATTGTTCCCAGGACCAGCTCTTCTTCCGTGGCCATCAAATCCCGGCACAGCCCCACTGAACGAGTTAGTGCAGAGTCCCAAATCTGCAGTGGAGAGAAGAATCCCCCAGTTCCTTGGCACTGCATTTCACCTCTGGGGGGGTGCCTGTGCTTCTGCTTTGCTAAGGGAGGTGATTGGGCAGAGCACAGGGGAGTTTTGCCGCTATGGATTCCAGGGAGAGGGACAGTGAACTGCAACACAAGAGGGCAACAGGAGCTTGGCAGCAGCCTTACTGTTAAAGGGAGTGCATGGGAAATCGCTGGGAGAAGGCTTATGAGGCTTCAAGTTAGAAGGAAATAAGGAATTGTCCCTGCTCTGAGGAAAGAAGAACTTGGCTCTATGCAGAGCATCTACTTAGTTTGAAGAGAGAGATGGTTTATTTGGGCTAGTTTTGGTTATCTCCTGTTCCAGGGACCCTTTAGTTTTGATAGCTCATGATGGCTTTCCCTCCTTGCTGTCTCAGGAGGGCTCACAGAAAGGCTGCACCCATGGCTAGCCTGCTGTACTGGATTCTCCATGGTCATTATAATTTACACAGTGAAATAACTGAGATAATTCCTTTTGAGCCTGTGAGAGTGTTCCTTTTTTTGCTTTGTTACCAGTTAAGGACACATCAGGAAGGAGAGCAGAGAAGATGTGGTTTTGTCAGCATGTGATGGCGAACATCAGGATGGCTTTTAAGTCTTGTTTTCAGGTGTCTGACCTAGTCAGCTGTGCACTTTCTTGCTTTTGGAACTGGGTCTGTGTGTGTCATGGCTGACAGACAGGGTCACAGAAGAAATCTCCTCTCCTGGAGAAAGGAGGTCAAGGCAAATATGAAGTAGTGCAATGGTTTCAAATGCAGGACTTGAGAAAATGGAAACTGGCCATGAGTCGAAGCAATCCATCTTCTCAAGTGCTGATTTGCAAGCCTGGAAACAAATTACCATTTCTTTTTCAATAATGCTTGGTTGTTATTTGTCTTGTTTCTGAGGCGGGGTAACTCCTTGCATGCATTAAAGGTTAAGCATGGCTTCTTGTAAGTTTGCTATTAGGGAACAATCTGCTCTGTAGGGAATTATTTGGAGCATTTTGAGGTGAGAAACTTGCAGGATCCTGGAAAGAGTTCACAATTCCTATTAGCTCTTTAATTCATATTTGTCCTCCTTGACCATTTATAAGTTGTGAATCATCTAGTTCCCCCACAGCTTAAACAAGTAAATGACATTGTGTTTGAAAGGGGTTTTTTTTTGTTCATTTGTTTGACCTAAAGATTGAAGTTGCTTGGTTAAATCTGTAAATAAAGGAAGAACTATTTGGTGGAAGGGGTACAGGTTTTTAGCTTCATCTTCATGTACTGTCCTAATTCTTTGGATCTCTGTCTTTAACTGGTAGAATATGTTTTCTGGTAGAATAAGTTTTCATTTATTTAGCAGTTAGACTTTTCGGTGAAAAATACCTTGATTAATGGATATTGTAAAGGGCAAATCGGAAAAAAAGCCCTGTAAAATAGGACTGAAAGGACACTTGCAGTTCTTAACCATCTGTATTAAATTCAAGAATTGAGGGAAAGGAAAAACAACTCCAACAACCTTGTGTAAGGCAAGTAGAGATGGTTTTCTGGGCTTATGCCAACCGTGGCTGCAGGAACTAAATTCTCCTTGGGAGGAGGAGGTGCTAAAGGCGTGTAAATGCTATTCTCTGGCTGATCTACTGCCGGCTCCAGCTCCGCCAACAGATGGCCCCAGTGCCTTTCTTGCTTCCCTGGTTTCCCCAGCTCCCGGGAGCTGCCGTTCCCCGGGAGAGCAAACCCGTGGCTTTACTGCCTTGTCACTACAGCTGAGCTTTGTGATGAGCATAAAATGTCCTGAGCTTGCTTTGTTCCGAATGGATAATTCTGCATTCGGCACCACCTCCTGCCTCTTCAAGAGCTGGGTGTAATCCTTCATTGATAATTAGATTTCAAAATAAACACTTGCCTGTGAATTTTTAGTAGTAGGAGCATTTTTCTACCTGGTGTTTGCCTTGTTCTCTCTCCCTTTCTCAACGGGAAGTGTTTCCATTTAATATTTCCCCTCTGTGGCTGCAGACTGCTAAGAGGGTCTCTCCTTGGGTCACCTGGCTATGGCTTCTTAGTGGGGACTGGTGAATTTCCTCCTGCATCAAATGTACTCGAGGAACTAAATGTACAAAATTAATTTCAGCATTAGTCAAAGCACATCTTTATGCAGCATGTTGGAATTAGTCATTCTGCACTAATAGGTGTAGTTTCTTCTCTTCTCTTTTGGAGGGAAGACATGGAATTGGCATATTTATGTCTGGGATTTGCACCTACATGGTCCTTACTCTTTCTTGTTTAGACTTCAGCACATGATTTATTAGCTTATAAATGTTACTAATTCCATCAACTTTGACAGAAGTGACCAATGTGAAAAATAACCAAACCAATTTTTGTTTTACTCTTTGATCACAGTTATTTTTGGCTTGACTTCTCATCTAAACCCGTTATCAGCCTCTGGAAGATCCAGGCAAATGTCAGAGGCACCTGTGGTTGGATTTGATTATCTTATAGGTATTTTCCAACCAAAATGATTCTGTGATTGTGGTCTTGCTTGCCGGATGACATGTCTGTTAATGATCTGCCACTTGAAATTTAGTCATCTTCTTTTTTTAACTAAATATTCATGTTATGGTGCCTGACTGAAGAGCCTCTGAGGACTGGACAAAAGGCACATTCTCCTGGCTCTTGTTAACATCTCTCTTGTAATCCTGATTGGCAGCACCCATCCAGTCCCTGTGCAGCTCATGACAGCTTTCCCTCCTTGCTGTCACTCTCAGTGCTTGGTGCTGGTTGCAGGGAGCAGGTTGCATTTACAGATGACATGATGACAATATTTATCTTCTGTAAGCAGCAAAACACCAATTTTCTAATTTTGACGTGGGCCTGGATTTAAGTCAGGGGATGTTGTCAGTCCTGGTGTCCGCACAAGCAATGTTTCCTTTGATGAAGCCAATGATGTTTTACAAATCAATGCTCACATAACTGATCTGAAAAGCTGTGATAATATCTGATGCCCACACAAATTATTAGCTGTGCTTCCTGCTTTAAAGCAGTACTCATGAAATGTCAAACCCTTTGCAGTACATGTTTGCAAACTGAACTTTAAATGATAAGCTCAGCTCTTGCTCATTATAGATAATTGTGTGTTCTCTCTATCGGGAAGGGTCTT
Source organism: Hylia prasina (assembly GCA_013397195.1). Taxonomy (NCBI): domain Eukaryota; kingdom Metazoa; phylum Chordata; class Aves; order Passeriformes; family Sylviidae; genus Hylia; species Hylia prasina. Next base: position 411,784 of record VYXD01005447.1, read on the forward strand.
GATGCTGAGCACTGTCTTGGCTGCCTCTGCATAACTTCTCAGGTTTGATGTATTTCTGTTACCTTGCAACCATAAAGAATATGCTGCTGCTAGAATCCTTTAATTGCTTTGAAAGGTAGCATTTTGCTGGGACATCCAGATTGTGAATATAGTGCATGAAATTTATCTCTGATGTGTTAATTGCTTGATGGTTGTAAAGCCAGTGAGTCTCAGCATTATTTCGGTGAATTTTGAGTTTACAGTTGTTGCTTGCTGGATTTATTTTTTGCAGAGCAGTCTGTCTTAATATTTTTTCTAACTTGAGTGAAGAGTAAAGATTAAAGCTGTTTTGTTTTTTCAAAGAGTTTCTTGGTAACAAAATCGGATTAAGTTTGTTTCTATTGTATTTAAAGCTTAATATAATATTCTCTCACCTTTTCTACGGCATGCTGTGAGAAGCACCTAGAAATTCCTTGACTTTCCACTACTTTAAGGGAATTAAACTTGATGTATATCATGGATTAAACTTCTCTCCTTCAGATCTTCTTTTACCTTGTATATTTGACCGTGGCAAGAGCTACATACCAGTTTGTATATTAATAATCTCTTCATCTGGGATCACAGTACCCTGGTCTAGGCAAAATGTCAGCTGTTCTCTTGAAACACTTTTATTTTGCCTAAAATAATAATTGAGGCCTGCACTGCAGAGATCTCCTTGCCTCAGCTTCCACAGGTGCCTTCTCCTTATCTACTTACAGCTGCATCTGGATATGCTCCAGTCCTATTACCAACATTGCTTTTCAGGGTGTCAAAACCTCCGATTCACAAATTCTGCCCTTTTGCTTCCTTTGCCTCATCTCTATTCAGCCTCTTTTCAGTAGCTTCTGCATCAGTTTCCACCTTTTCCACACCTGCTTGCTTACAGTGAAAGCTAAAGGTAGCATTTTCCCAAAAAGCGAATTAAAACTGTTTTGGTAGATAACTGTCAGAGAAAGCGTCAGTGAGATTCAACATGAAGTAGTAATTGCAGTGTTAAATAAAACTCTCTTCCTTTTGTGGAAAACCAATTTCTAGAAGCTTGTCAGGCTTATTAATTTATTTCACCTATGTTTTCAGCCTGTTATTTAGATTAGGTTGAAAAAATCCAGTCTGAAGGACAAGGAAATTCTCAATAAACATTCCTTTATCTTTAATCCTTGCAGTTGGACTGTAGTGGACAGATTGCAATTAGCGCAAACTTTTCCATTTGTTTTGAATTAACTCTCTTACATACATAGTTTTTATCCAGAAATATGTATTTGTGTAAAATGTGTGGGTGGTTCTAAATGAACAGCAATGATCAACTGTGGTCTCCAGATCAGTTGAGCTTTTGTTACCCTGACTATGTCTACATGGAAGGCTTATATCAATACATTTTTATTGCAGCTAAATTTATACTTGAGCATCTCTCAAATCTGTGTTGTATCTGTGTATTTTCTTCTTTACTTTTTTATAACTTTTTTTTTTCCCCCTGCTGTAGGGTGACCTAGCAGCTGTGGAGCAGCTACTGAAAAACGGGGCAGATCCCAATGTCAAAGATAATGCAGGCTGGACACCATTGGTGAGTGTTGAAGGCTTCTTTCTCTCATCTGTCTTTGAATCAGATTTCACTTAATTCCTCCATTCCTCTCCGATATTTTAGCTCCCTTCACATACATTTGGGTGACAGAGCATTATGCAAAGTGAAGAAGTGGTGATAAACAAGGTTAAAAGAATTCATCAGCAGCCACTGACCTGCTCAGGTGTCATCCTCCTTTGCTGGGGTGTAGGGCAGGCCACGACATCAATCAGCCTTATGACTCTGCAAATGCAGAAAATACAGCCAGGATAACTCAAAAATGATCAATTCCAAACAATGTTTGTATTTAATGGGTTCCTAATGTCCTCAGTGGTTTGGAAATATATCAAGTAGTGGAGTGAAAAAATTGCTCGATTGAATTACAGAAAATAAACAAAAGGTTCTTTTCAATCATGACTTCCTCTCCTGCAGAACATTCCTGATAGCCTGTAATCTGGAGGGGTTTGTCCCCTGTAGTCTAATTTGCACACAGTTGGCCTTTGTTCGGTTCTTCTCAGGGCTTTTTGCTAGTGCTGCGTTCTGGGTTAATTCCTGTCAGGAACGTAGTGGGGTATCCTTGCCTCATCTTCTCTGGCCATCTGCGGCACGCTCGGCAGTGGACGACAAGAGTCCTCCTGTGAGTTGTGCTTCACCTGAGTTTCCCCCTGTGACTTCCCCCCAGCACGAGGCGTGTAACCACGGGCACAGGGAGGTGGTGGAGCTGCTGCTGCGGCACCGGGCGCTGGTGAACACCACGGGCTACCAGAACGACTCCCCGCTGCACGATGCCGCCAGGAACGGCCACGTGGCCGTGGTGGAGCTGCTGCTGCTGCACGGCGCCTGCCGGGACGCGGTGTGAGTACCCCTGGAGCGCTGCTGGCGCTCACTGCGCCTGCGGCTTCCGCAGCGGAGTGAGTGGATGTGAAGCGGAGCTAGGGATGAATGTGGTTTGTATGAAGTGAGGGGGTGGCTGTTAAACATGTTCTCTGCTGTGCTTACATCCTCCTTTTCCAGGTAGGTGTTTCCTTTCCTCTTGGCTTTGTCCTGAGCTTTTCTGAGGAAGCCTGAGTCATAGATAGCTGTAGAGAGACTGTACTAGGAAAGTAACAACATATGCTCACCCTAATCTTACACTTTCCTGTTGGCATCTTGTTATAGCTGCTGTCAGCTCTAAGATGCTGAGCTAGATGAGTTTTGAACTGCTACAGCTGTTTTTTGTCTCTTCTACTATGCTCCTTGCTTGCAGAAGGCATTTTGCTCCAGTCTCCTCTGTTTTCACAAATGACATAGACACAGGCTGAGATTTGGGAATTTTCATTTTTGCCTTTCTGCATCAAAGCACTAATCCTTGGTACAACTTTTAATTAAAAAAAAAAAAAAAAGCACGCTGGTAATATTTTCAGTTGACTCTTCTATACAGTTAATTGTCCTGAAGGTTTTGGCATTTGCGTATAGGAAGTGCTAAAGAATCTTTCAGTCTATGAATGACCCTGCAGCCTGTTGGTACTCCAGGCACTAAATGTAATTTTAGGTGTTGCACTGTTGTTGTGCCGGAGCCTGTGTGTATAAATTTGAGTCCAGTGCAAGCTGTCAGTAGGGGGGGTGTGTATAGAAACACAACAGGATCAAGTCTAGCATGATACAAGTTTCCTTGGCAGCCACATGAAGAAGCATAAACAAGTTCAGTTTAATCACTTTAGCTCTCAGTATTCACACTCTTGAAGCTTATAGAATTAAGGGAAAGCATAGGATTTTGATAAAGTTAGGATTAGGGTTTTCTAATCTTGAATATATTAGAGTTGAAAAAACAAGAAGACAAAGCCAAAACAAAGCAAAAAGCTCTCAAGACTTAAGCATGAAAAAGTAAAACAAGGATCAGTTGCTCATCTTCACTTTGTTCTTGAGCAGGAAGGACCAGTGCACCTGGAAAAGCTGACAGCTTCAGGGATTTTCAAGCCCTTGAAAATGGGGACCTGGTTGTGTCACACTTAGCACGTATTTGCCTGGTGTTTGGAAGCACAGCCAGCAGCTTTGCTGAGGTTGTGGCAGGGTTTCAGCTCTGGTGGCTTTGCACAGCCCAGGCTCCAAATGCCAGCAGTGGACCCTGCTGTTAGCCTTGGTCTCTGCTGCTTGTGCTCACACAAACACAGGTCAAGCTGAACCTCTTTCAGCTCATTCTACTGAGCAAACATGACTCTGTTGAAACAGAAGCTTTTTAATCAGGGAAGGGGAGATTTATATAAACCTTAAGCCCTGCTTTAACTTTTCACTGAATGTAGATAATGTTCAGTTCAAGTCTCTGAGAACAAATTTAGCTCCCATTAATCTTTGTGTGATTTGTCTGGGTGTCGTGGCACAAATTCAGTCCTGTCCATCCCTCCTGGAATAACTGCGGCTTCCAGATCTTCTGTAGGCTCTCTATCTTTGGCTGAAATGCCACTCTGTGTGTTGCAATTGCACTGATAATGGAAAGGGGTTGGAGCATCCCCACCCCTATTTTTGCAGAGAGCATCAGAGCCACAGAGAAACAGATGTACAAGCAAAGTGTTCAGGCTTGCTCTGCTGACCTCTTCCAAACACTGTCCAGAAACAAGAACAGTGTGTCTGAGACTCCTGAGAATGCCTCGTGTCTCCCTTCCCTCCTGTGCCCCAGTAGCTTCCAGCAGTGAATGGTGCTGTGATCTTTCCCTGGATCATGACATTGCAAATCTTACAGGGTGTTTTTGCAGCCACTGCCTCTGCCAGTTGTAGTCCTAATTAAGCAGTGGTTGGATTTGTCTAGGTAAATGGATTTTAACCTTCTTGCATATAGAAGGTTTAGTTATATTTTTTTTTCCTAGTGAATGCAGGTACCCTTATAATGGAGTTACTTCTGACAAGAAGCTTGTTTTTCTTCAGTGACTTTTTTTTTCCTAGATCCCTGAGACCAGCAGACCACAGTTTTAAAAACATGAGATGAGAACAGGCTGATCACTTAAAATGGTGCAATTACAGTTAATTTCATTATGGCTAGTTCTAATTGGTCTCTTTGTGCTTAATGCTCACCTTCACATTATTATTTTAGGTTTTTTACAGTAGAAATTGAAGCAGTAATGAGTAGAACTTGCTTCTCCAAGGCTTATTTTCTTGAGGAGTGCCTTAACTTGAGAGGTGTGCAGTGTGTGAGCTAAGACTCTACCAAACCAATTTTGTCAAACAGATAAATTGGTCTAATTTTAGTTCACTTTTTTTTTTCCTCCTCTTTGGTGTATAAAACCCTTTCTAGTCCTTTTGTAGGCTCTTCAGGCTCACAAAGAATTAACTTTCAGCCATGGAGAGGGCCCTCCTTAATATGGTGGGATAAAGTGATTCTTCTTTATCTCACAGGAGCTGGGAGGAAAGTTTGATTAGTTCACTGTGGTTGCTTAAGTGTTTCACTTTAGCTAAGCTAAGTAAAATGTGAACATGACAAATGCATTCAAATGTTACTTGTGACACCATGAAATATATAGCTTGAAACCTCACAGAAGTGACTGATGTCTTGCTGCTGTCCTAACAGTAGAATTAACTCAATTTTGTGTCTTAATGTCCCTTGTGTGTTGAAGAGTTAATCTACTGGAATAAAAACAGAGCTTGCATTGAACAGCCTGCTTAGAGCAGTAGTTTGGAAATTTAGCATGATACTCAGTTCTGCCAGATGAAATTTATTTTAAAGGTGTGCAGTAATCACTGACAGCAGGTCCAAAGGCACGTAAGACCCACTGGTCTGTGGAGGGAGGGAGGATCTGTCTGGAAGCAACTACAGCTGCTTCCTGAGAGATCTCAGTGGGTGCGGTACAACCCTCTCCAAAGAGCTGAGACTTTGCCATTGAAGATTCAGATATCAGATATTCACAAACCCGTCCTGTGGGCACATTCCAGGTGCCTTTCAGGCTGTGCTTTTCTCCTTTCATGTTAACTGGTAGTGCATTAAGAAATAGCTGTTTGTAACAGGAAGCAGCCACATATCTTTTGGACCAAGCAAGAACAGATGAGGGCTTCCTCTTTTGCCAGAAATTAATCCTGGGATTTCCTTATTCCTTGGCAAAATTTCTTTTGGAAATCTGTGAGATTTAATAGTTGTGGCACTTGAGTTGTCCACAACTTCATTGAAGTTTTCACTGACTGGGAGAGATACAAACTACGAATGAAAAATATTATATGGACCAGTGGACCTATTAATTGTCCTATTGGTCCTGTTAATTTTTTTACGTTAATCTCCTACACATAACAAATTTTTATTTTTACTTTTTTTTCAATGTGCTTGAATTCTGTCTTTCTTCTTTGCTTCACAGCAAGCCAAGTGATTTGAAAAATTAGATCTGTGCATTTGCAATTTCACAGTACTTCCTAAATGCTTTCACTCAAATGGGCTGTCTTTCCAGTTCTTCATGCACAATAAGTTTAGCATTAGTGAAAACTGTCCTCTTGCCTCTATTATTTTAGATGTAGTGGTTGTGAGTCTGACTCTGAACAAACCTGTGGGAATGCTTAGGGGTAGACCATGGTCCTGAATTATGAATGGCACAGGGACAAAAATGATTATAGCCTGCAGTCATTCTAGGAGGCATTAGACCCATGACACTGATATCATTTTGTCTCCTTATTCTGAGTCAAGATAGTGCAGGTCTTTGCTGTCTAAGTGCGAGACAGTGTGTTCAACTACCTGCTGACAGTAGGTTAATTAAAATCCTGGCTCTGTTTGGATATCTCAGATGGTCTTTCTGGCCACACAGATTAGGTTTTCTTCCCTCTGTCAGGCTCAGGAAAGGTTTGTACATAGCACATACTGGAAAATGCAGGTGCTGCCTGGAGAGCCCTGAGCCCGTCAGATTTCCAGGTGGGAGGGAGTGGGCTGCAGGATTTCCATTCACCACTGAGCTCTTGTGGGACTGGGGCAAAACTTGGTGTGTGGAGCAGCTGAAAAGTCCTGATTACAAAGAATTACAAAGCATTGTTTCATGGGAAGTCATACTCAGATTTGGTTGAGTTGCTCTTCACTGGGCTCCTCCTTGTTCTCAGCACAGCCATCCTGCTCTTGGAGTGGATTTGTTCTGGCTGTGACAGCCCCCTGCTGACTATTCAGTACCTTGATGGCTGGCTAATAGGAGGCTGCTTGCACCCAAGGGTACATCTCACTCTGGAATGTTTGAAAAAGCTCCCAGAAAACCCACTTGCATTCTGGTGGAGAGAATGATGCCTTGGGGACCTTGTATTCCAGCTTAAGCACCTCACTGATTTCTCTGTAGCAGAAACAATTGTGTCTTCCTGTGAGTGTGGAACTCATCATGTGGCCTGGATCTATTCCCAACAAACCCAGATTTGTAGGAGGAGCACACAGAGTTAATGGTATTTCTGAAAACACTCTTTCTGTGTTAGAGTGGTCGTAATGTGCTTGTCTAATTTGGTTTTGAATATTGGATTAAAATTCATCTTTTCCTCTGAACAAGGTGGATTATTTCCCTTGTTCAGCTGGGTTGGATAAAGATGGATGTGAGCACCAATTCTCTAAAGCTACTGTTTCCCATTCCTCTGCTTTACTAAAAAAGTACAAATGTAGTTTTCATCCTTTCTCTTTGAAAAGTAAACTACAACACTATCCTACTTGAAAATCTGTAGTTGTGTTCCTTGTATTGGTTTTTATTATGTAAACCCTCTTTTCTCCTGTTTCAGCTACATTTTCCCACTCTCCTTAAGCTCAACAATCTGCCCAGTTGCAAATATTCTAAACTCTTAAGCCATCTCTTGTGCTGGTGTTCCTTTTTCAGACCTCAGCTCCAAAGTTTGTCACAATTTAACTGTGCCACCTTAACACGTAATAAAGAGCCCTTCATTCTTCAATGCTGCATAATGATGGGACAGCACATCACGATACTTTAGTAAGAAGCAACTGAAATAAGCTTAAAACTGTAGGAAAAAATTATAAGTGAATACAGAAGGAGGAGCTGGAGCTCACATTCATGCAGTTTAATTGGCAAAAAAAAAGTTCTATATTTGACTGGGATGGTCTATGTATTTTTCTATGGTAAATATTCATGGGTTTTTTTCCAACAGTCAAGAGCGTTTGGAGGGAAAAGCACTCCCAAATCTCTACTACTGACATGCAGGGAATTTCCTCCCTCTGCTTAGCTCACAGTGAGAGGTCAGCCAACTAGTCTAAAGGTGATTTTTGGGGTGTTTGATTTTTTATATATATATATATATATTCCCCCTGTCTCTGGATGCGTTGTTCAAAGGAGCTTTATCTTGCAGCAGTTTGAGTTGAATATTGGCCTTATTTAAAGAAAGGGCAAGAGCTACCCTGATGATGCATGACAAAGCAGGAACAGCATGACAATATTTAATGGGCTGCAACTCCCAGGCCTGGGCAGAGATTTGACCAATTATCTTTCAGTCTGCAGAGTTTGTGTTAGCCTGCCCTGTGCTCATTAATAGCACAGGAGAGCTTGGGATTGGTAATAGTGTAAAATACCAACCTGGACTCTTCTGTGGGGGATTTTTGTGGGTTGTTGTTTTCCCCAGGGGCTGTGTTAGTGAGCAGTGCTCAGCCCAGGGGCACAGGAGGGTGCTGAGGTCAGGCATATCTTTCAGCTTAGTGCTGGCCAAAGCCTCCCAGTTAAGTCAGAGTGGAGATTTAATAATTTGAGCTGCTCTTTGGGCTGGATTGGGTTATGGCCTTATGTGGAATTCCCTGTAAAGCTTCCTGGATTCCTGCTTTGCACAGGAATGTCTGGCCAAGAGAGAGCTCTTCAAAGCTGCGGTAGTTTTGTGACCTCTTTAAATGTTTCATTGCTTGATGACTAAGCTTGCCAGCTTCAGACACTGAGTCAAGGCTTTGTTCTCATGACGAGCTTCCTTCCCATAACAAGCTATTATTGTGCCTTTGGAGAGCCAGAGCTGCCTGAGGTGGGCAGAAGAGGATCAGCTACTACAGCCATTATTCTCACAAAGGGCAAGGCAAGCAGAATATTTCCCCAGAGTCCTGGCAGAGGCTCCTGTTTGCTAATGGCAATGATACCTGTTCTGCAGTTTCAGGCTCGCCTCCCCTCACTGCTGTCATGCAGCAGCAAAGTTGTGTGAAGAAGAAATTGGAGCCATGGCTGAGCTTGATGTGTTTATAGCAATCACCTCTGTCTGAGCAGTGCTAAAAGAGGAAATCAGTCTGGGAGCACAACTAATAACTATGTGGTGCCACCTACAATCAATAGCTTTCAACAAAATTGGCCAACCAACTAAAATCTGACTGAATTGGCTGTAATGTGTTCTGTGGAACAGTACACTGAGGGAAAATGAGATGCATACTCAGATGTTGGAAGTGCAAGGGAGCCATGGTTCCCAGGTAGGAAGCAGATAGCTTTTCCCATAAAAGCACAACCACGTCAAGCTCCCATGTCTAATACACTACAGATAGACTTCTGACATGTCTTTTATGGCAAAAGGATAAGCCAAAAATACATTTCTTGGTTATGTGACTGCAATGAAAGATTAAAGCTGAAATTTCTGGGTCTTGCGAATGGTATCAAAGTGCATCTTGAAACAGTTTAACAAGGACTGTGGTTTATTTAACTGAACATTCTGCTCTGAGCATCCCTTACTCCTCAGCTGAATGCAGCAGCTTGTACTCCTGTATCCATCTGTCTTGGATGCAATTCTTACTTGAAGCTTTGTGCTTTTAGCTGAAATTACATATTAATAAGAAAATGGGAGGGAAAGCTACCCAGCTAATGTGCTTGGTTAGTTGAGAATCAAGTCACATTTTATTTACTTAAACCCATCTGTGCTTGTTTTGCCAGTAATATATTTGGTCTGCGGCCTGTGGACTATGCAGAAAGCGAAAAGATGAAATCTGTGCTAATGTTACCAGTGAAGAATGAGTCATTTTCACTTAACCAGCCCTCTGAGGTAAATGTCTGTATGGGTTTGTTTTTGTGTTTTGCTTTTTAACAGAACAACAAGCTGTGAGTTCTTCCTTTAAATATTGAAGGCTTGGATGTAAGTACATCACCTGCTTTACAGGGAGATTTAAAATAGGCTGGGAAGCTGTCTTGGACAGTATTTCTGGGATGTATGTGGAACACTGACAAGCTATGAAATTCTATGTTACAGCTCTATCTGGGAAGACAAAAGATGTTTTTTGTAATGTGGTTTTATTACAGGAGAACAAGCCTGTGTTATTCCTCAAGTATCACAGCTTGAACTTTGCTATTGATGTTGTTTTTCTGCATATCCAAATTTGTTCCACTTTCCAAACTGTCTGCAAGCAGCAGCAGCAGTCTTTGTTCCAGGTGCTCTTTGTGTGCCTTTAGAAGGCTGTTTCACTATCATCCTTTGTCCAACAACGAAAATATCAGCTCAGCAGTAGAAAATAGCTTTTGGGAGATTGTTTGGGGGGGTTTTGTTTTTCTTCTGCTTTGGACAAAGACTTCTCAGGATTTGTAACCAGAATCAGGTGCTCAGACCTAACAAGTTACTGCATCATGAAATGCTTTATGCTTCCTAATGAATGAGGATTAAGCTGACCTGGCTGGTAGAAGCAGCCCATATCTACTCCATCCTACATAGCCTGCAATGATCCCTGCTCATTGAGGTCACAAGGTATCCAGTGGCCAAAAGTAAACTGCGGCAGCTAAACCAGGACTAATGTGAAGCTTTTTTTCCTGTGGAGCTGAACTGTTACATGGAGATTTATTCATGGACCCTGTCCACTAAGCTTGCCATGAATTGTGTTTCAAAATGCTTATTCCTGAAAAAGAAAGCTGCCCAGTAAATAAGTTGCTTTTCTTATGTTTCCAGATTCAGCTTATTGCAGAATTTTCTGTTCATGCAGGCACTGAGCTCCAGCCAGCCAAGAAATGGACCCCTTGGTATACTGGGAAGCAGTCTTAGTGAGGAGCAGCAGAAATTGCTGAACAAATTAGCAACAGTCCTGAAGGCCCAGAGGTGCACTGAATTTAACAGCAGAGGTATGGAGTCTTGTTCAAATGTCTCTGTCCGAATATAGGTAACTACAGTTCTGCACTTTATTGTTTAAGATACTACCTGCAGCAGGGTTTTATATTGCTGCTGGGAAGTGCAGCTCCTGAAATCCCTGACTTGTAGCTGTAGTGGAGTGATGGTGTGTTTTGCATGGATATAAACACGTATAAAGCTTGTCTGGCTAGCAAGGCAGGAAGTTTCTGGGGGAGCCACAGTTTGGCAGTTTGTCTTCTGTTATTTAAAATCCCAAAGTCTCACCAGAGACCTCTTCTCTTTACACTTCTTTTACCAACTTTAAGGTCTCTGCTTGTGTGAGACATCCGGTAAAGTTTTTACTCTCCAGAAGTGAGCCTTGGGCAGGTGGTGCCTTGAGAAGAGAGCATAGCGTTGACTGAAAGTTTACATGTCTTCTCCTATGCTACCTTCCTTCAGATTTTGTTCTTCATTGAGATTGGTGAATGCAAATTATCGGGTTTGGTGAGGTTCTTTTCCCCTCCTTGAGGACAGGAACATTATTTTAATCCTTGCTGTTAGTTTTTCTTTGGAGTGCTTGTGAACAAAATGCAAAGGTAATTTTCCCCTACCATCTTTCACTTCTGGATTACTGCTCCAGAATTCTGAGTGGAGTTCTGTTAGCTTTGTATTAAAGCAGTGAGATCCTGTAGTAAGATTCCTGTCAGAGTTAAATATAACTCGAAAAAGATTGGAAAAAAAATGCTATCCTATAAATTGGAGCCTCATCTGATGATTTGTGTTGGTGTAGAACTATACAACCATGAGTTCCCTTTTTCACAGCAAATGCGTGTTGAAACCCACAAAATTTCCAATAGCTCTTCTACTAACTTGGATCATAGTCTCAAAAATCACCTCCTTGTGCTGGAAAAAGTGGCTGATAAATTATTATAGTCTGTTTTATTCTTTAAATGATGATTGATTGCTTTTCAATCAAGCATGGTTCTGATTTTCCTATGCTTTTAGTTTTACTGATGTAATCTTTCTCCTAGTAACTCATCTTGTTATCCCCAATGTTCCAATGCCAACTACTGTCAAATGCATGATGGCTATTCTGACTGGATGTTGGGTCCTCAAGTTTGAATGTAAGTATAAAATATGTGGGACTCCTTGGGGTTTTTAACCAGATATTGTAGATGAGATTCCAGAGAAACTTTTTTTGTTCAACAACTGCCCTAATATCAATGCCATATTGACGCAAAGTGCAAAGGATTGTTTTCAACTCTCATGAATGACTAGAAATTTAATTGAATATATTTAATGAAATATAACTGCTGCTTCCTTGGTAAATGAGTGCATTTCATTGTTGGGTGTGTTGGTACGTATCAGTAGGGAATGAATTGCTATATTAAGACTGATTTGAAAGATCATGAAAGGTACCCTGGGAGAGAAGGAAGGATTTTATTGAATTCTAGGATTTGTTATGAGCAGTTTGCATTGAAATTGAGAGGAGACTTTGGCTTGCTTGGGATATGTGCTCAAGGACTGTGGGAAGTGAGTTTATGTTTACATACAAGCTCAGATCTATTGAAGGTTGTAACTTCTAACCCAAGTCAGTATGCAAGTCATGTTTCATGCAGTCTGTAATTTGTGTTTATACAGTGCATGCTTTTTTATACAGCTCTTCTGTGGACTTAGACCCTAAATTTTGAGGGTTTTATTTATTTATTCTGATAGATTTCTTAGTATCTGCTTTCACAGTAGTTGCAAAACCCATCTTCTTCCCCTTGACCTTTATGGCTAAGTCCCTTTAGCTAATAAGTACACTAAAAATGAGTCAATTACCCGTGGAAAACTTACAGACAGCTTTCATTCCGGTTTTCTACTATGTGACTCAACGTCAGAATACAAGGATTCTTTAATGGTCTGGATTTTCCTAATGTTTATGAAGACACTGTGCAAAGCCTCAGAAGCTGCAAACTAAAGCACAGCATCAGGTTGAACTCTGGATTCGGGGTGTTCATTTGGCTTCCAGACAGTTTGTTCCATGCTTTTCCTTTTTTTAAGACTGAAGACTCTGTTTCCGTGGTGAATCCTTTGGCAGGTTCTTGGCTCCACTCAGCCCGGAAGGTTTGCATACATTCTATCCTGTATGGTCCCTTTATTTCATTTCATTTTCCTGCTTGTCAGATGCTTAGAAAACTTCTGCGTGGTAAGGAGATTTCATTAGTGAGACTGGAATTTAAATCTTCATGGAAGAACTTTCATATTTAGAAGTGATTAGAAAAGAAAAAAAAAAAATGAAATAGTCCAGGGGTTATTCAGGGAATATTTTTATGGTTTTTTTTCCACAGTTGAGTTTTATTTTATGTTGTTGATACTGATTAGTACAATCCTGCCTGCTAATGCTCCCAGCTTAGTAAGCAACATACTACTTAAAAGCAAGTGATTCTCCTCCCTAGTGGGAAATGTTAGCAATAACTCATGGGGTCTGATGCAGCTAAGTGCCTATAATTAACAGCACCACTCCATCTGTTCCCACCAGTCTGTTATCAGTCTTCTTCAGAGTCATTACAAGTTAAAGATTGTTATAACAAATAATGGGACTCCTGCTGATGGAACATTTGTCTAGGAAAAAGAGGTTCTTGCATTTCTTTTTAATTTCCATTTATCGTGGCTTTTTGACTTCTATTTGGATAAGTTTCCTTAAATGTGATGCAAATAAACTTCCAAAACTCTATGCATGTTCTGGTTATATAATAAATGTAAGAAGTTGTTTATGGTTCACTGTTCCAAACCATTCACTTAAAGTGAATTCATGTTGAAAAAATTCACTAAAATATTTGAAAAAACAAAACTCAGTGAGGCACTTAATGAAATGCTGACTATGCATAAGGGAGTGTTTGAATTGTTTTTTACTACAAGGTAAGCTGCATTTGACTGTTATCCCTAAAGTTATATTTATAGCCTACACATTATACCATTTCTTAAAAAAAATCACAAGTTTGCAAAAACAGTTTTCATTGAGAGTCTCTTCTGTTAACTCTTCTGTTACAGCAGGCTGTGAATCTCTCTCTCATAAAAAGCAGTTCCTCTCTCTTGGGTGATTCTGTGATTCTCCTGTTTCCATGTGTACACACAGATCCAGGATCCATTCATATTGGTAGAGAGGTAATGTGGAATTTTCCTGCAGAGTTGGAGCTGAGTGTTGGAGAGCCAAGACTGAAGTTTTTATCCTCAGTTTTGGGGTTCCCTTTTGTCTTCAGGTGGGAGATTAGGATGAAAGGACGTCACCACTGAGCAATATTAGATCTTCACAGAAGAAAAATTTCATGTTCCAGTTGCTTTCCCACCTTTTCTGTATGTAACACACCGTCAGCAGTACATGCACTTCCAAGGCAGCACAGAATTGAATTGAGGCAGTGTTGCCACCGTGCTCCTTGCCCTTGGCCCTATCTTTCACTGGTTTCATTATTTTATTGCCTTTATTATTTCTGGGATGGTAATAGGGCACGAAGTGGCAAGTCATTATCCTTCTGCAAGTGGGCTGAGACAAAGATTCAAGTATCACTGTATTTCCTCTAAGCTTTATGTGGAGCATAGAACAGTGTAATTAAAACCAGCAGAAGTCTTTAATAGCTTTTCAGCTTGGTTTTTTTTCCTTAAAGTTATTGTCATCTGTTAAGCAGGGAATGAAAAATGATCTCAGTAATGATATGCATTGAAACAAGCTTGTGTCAGTCCTGGCAGTAAAGTGTCTGGCAGAATTCTAAGCATCTGATTGCTCATTCCTTCCTCTGCTTTGCTTACCTGGAGCAGCAGCAATGATTCAGCTCTGATCATTATAAGGAGGCAGAAAAAAACTGCTTTTCCTGTAAGGAGTCGCAGCAACAGGGAATTGACTGGAAGAGCTAGGGGACTGCATGACATATCAAGGTGAAAACATATTTCTGAATTTTCTATGCCTATCCTTGTTTAGGCTATTAAAGCAGGGGAGTGCAAAGCTGCTTGAGCTGGCTGCTTCTCAGGCTGGACTGTCTCCCTTTCATGCATAAACATCTTTTAGGTAACTGGCTGATTCTCAGCAAAGCCCTCCCTCCTTGAAACACCCAGAACTTTTGATCCTGGAGTTTCATGTTCTTTTTGCACTTGGAAACTTACTTCAGCTGCCTCCTACAAAAGAACTCAGCTCTGAGAGGCTTTAGAACTTTCCAGAATGCAGGTTCTGGTTGTATTGGGTGTGCAGCTGGGGGCAGTACTTCAAACCAGCAGGGGCTGAACTTCTGCAGTGCCAGAGTGTCTGGACCTGCTGGAAAGGAGCTCACAGTTTTACTGTGTGAAGCTGTTGAGGTTTGCAGAGGAGAAAATGGGCGCGAGAATATCCTGAATGTGGTGTCTGCAGAGATTGGAAGTGGGCTGGTTTGAAATAAGGTCTAGGAGAAAAGGAAACTCTTGGTGTTTCCAAAGCTCCCTCTGTTCTGTGTCATCCAGGTACTCAGTTTTCCGTATTTGTGGAGTCCTTTGTTCTAGCTTGCTTCTGGTTTGAAGAAAATGTTGCATTAAGGAAGCCCTTTGTAAGTAAGAAAATGGGAAATACAAGCTCACTCATTAAAAAGCCTGTGATGGGATGCAGAGGATGAGCACGCCTGGGGGAATTTAACCGGACCTTAGGAAGGGCTGCCTCCAGTCACTGTGATCACGCTAGAAAACAGCTATGGCTAGCAGTGTTTTATTCCAAAGAAGATAGGACACCTGGGGCTCCAAGTGAAGGAATCATTTTCAAATCACGTGCCCCCAGCTTCTGGGAATGTTTCAGGACTTCCTAAGCATCTGTTCAATAAATACGACTTGGATTAACTTGTAAACTACCATTCTTAAGCAGATGCACTTGAGTCTCTGCAGATCTTGTGTCATTTGCATGTGATGAGAAAACAGACTGCTCTTGTTTCACCAATGAGATCTCTACCTCACTCCATGGAAATCTGTGAGTCTGAAGTCACTTTATAAGCATATAAGCAGCAGTGTAAAAATTCTTTGCTGTAGCAGAGGCCAATAATGCTGTTTATGAAAACAAATTGAAGCCAGCCATGCCAAATTCCCCATAAGCTTTCTCTCAGTCCAGATTTCTTCCTTTTCTAGGAAAAAAAAAATCCCACCAGGCTTTACTCAATCTGCATGTAAGTTTTAAAACCCAGTGCAGCTGAGCTAAGGCAGTATCAGTTGCACTCTCTACTAGATCCTGGACGTGTAGTATTTCATCATCTTTGTTGCCATCATGTATTCCTAAATTACTTTTAGCCATTCTAAGAGATTTTTGGGACTAACCCCTGCTCTCTGCTTTATTAATGCAATCCAACAAAACTCCACTAAGGCTAATTGAGTTACTGAGAGATACCCCTGGGGATCTGTGGGTGATTACAACTTGTTCTTGGCAACCAGTTTTTTTTTTGTGCTTCATTCTCTTCAAATTGTTTTTGCTGACGCAGTTAGTTTCATTACAAACCAGTAAGACTTACATGGATAAGGATTAGGGGGCTCTGATCTTAAATTTTGCAAATAATGATTTCTTTTATTTCCAGTACTAGCAGCTGCACTTGTATCCAAGGTCAATTAGAGTGGACACCCTGTTAACCTGCTTGCTCCTTAGATCTTGAAGGTGAGAAGGCAGGGGCAGCTGCTCAGTGAGGTAATCAGGATCAGTGTAAGTAGTGATGCTTTACTGATCTTATTAAAGGGGAAAAAATGAGCAGTGCTCTGCTCGCCAAATGTGGTGGCACCAAGCTAAATGCGGATGCATTAAGCTAAAACTTCTTTCTGCCATGTTTTCCAGGGACTTTAATGAAGGCTTGGGTTTTGGTAAAATTTGATGCAAATGACCTTGTTTAGACCCAAAACTTGCAGGTGTGAAATCAGCTCTTTAAGGGGCTCTGGAGCTTGTGATGTTCTGTACTTCTGGGGCAGAATTCTGCATGACCCCTGTGCCCATAGGATCTCGCCCCACAGTGGTGGTGTGGTAGGCCAGCTTTATCCATTAGTACTTGCACACTGACCTTGGCACTGCAAGGCAGCTCTGCTCCAGCGGGATTGAAATCCCACTTGCCTTCATACCAGTCTTGCCCTTTCATAGGTGGTTGATCCAGCTATTGATATTAAACTGAAGGGCCACTAACATGTAGTTGTAATAATCACCCTCTTCTCTCCAAGGAAGAGAACATTGACAAACCTGAACAGCTTCAAACTTAGATGGTCCACAGCATTTATTGGCAGTAGTATTAAGGAAAAAATCAAGATTGGCTGAGACCCTGTGCAGGTTGAATGGTCTTTTGTTAGAACAGAACAGACTAGATTTTTAGTCAGGCTTGCTGGTCAAGAATGCACAGACTGTGAATGTGAGGAGGAAAACAACACAACACTGATCTCTGCCTCCTCCTAAAATCACAGGTGTCTTCTCAAAAGTGAGTTTAGGTTTCCTTCCATTTTCAGAAACCTTCTTTAGGGCTGCCCTTGTCCTTCTGAGATTCAGTCCCATTCTGAACCTTTTTTTGCATAAGTACTTAAGGTGTCCATTTTGGAAGGGATATGGCATCCTGGTCACTTTTTAAATTAGGATAATAGCAATTTTTTATTTTTTTCAGTCCATTCATTTGACCAGTGCCTTGGCATCAGGTTCTCACTGGTGGCTTTTCAGTATAGTGCTAAATAAATGAGAGTTTGATCTCAGGAGTTTGTGGAGTCAATTAAATATGGCTCCTCTTTGAAATTAAAGGGGGATTTTTGACTTAAGTCATGTAAGGTCAAAAGAGCTTCTGGAAAAGTTCCTGTAAAAGTAGCAGACTGATATACCTGTGAGTAAAGTATGGAGTTTTTTCCTTTTATATGTCCTCTTAATCAGGATGACACTGAGTTGGATGAAGAGATCTTTAAAAGGGAACTGTCTTGTTACCCAGCCACTTTTACACGTTAGCAGCTTTAAAATTAATAATGCTTCTGAAGGAAAAGACCTGGGCTATACTGAAGGGACTCAACACTCACTTTTCACAGAAAATAAAATCCCTAGCAGTAAAAAAACCCCACAGGTTGGAAGGGCTTGCAGTGTGCTGTAACCTTCTGTTTGCATCACTACTCTCTCAAGTGTGAAATTGGGATATTATTGTTTTTAGCACAAGATCATCTTGTGGTGGTTGTACCATCTCCTGGAAGAATAGTAAAACTTGTACATCCCTGCTGCTTCCAGATGACACCATAACACAACCAGACCTGATGATGCTGTCTTTGAGAACCCCACTTGGGATATTGCATCCATTAGGATTTACTGCACCTGAAAATGATAATGGAGATTTAGAGATCTAGAAGCAAGTGGTGGCTTGACACTAAGTTTTGTGTGGAGGAGGGGAAAAGAACAGGAAAATAACCTTTTGTTTAGACAAATGAATATTGAATTAGGTAGAAAAACAGCTTGAAGCCTCTGTCATTTTATCTCAAATACAAGAATAGGGGCATGTATCTCATTTGTTTCTTTTTTTTTGTTCTGATATTTGACTTCTTTAATTTTTTAACACAAACTCTGTAGCATGCAGGAGTCATTGAAGAGAAAGGAGCCACTTGGCAACACATCTGTCTGAACAAAATCTGCAGTTACAGGCCATACTGGTCTCCATCACTTGCAGTATTTTGCTTTCCTTCTTCTAGTCAGGAATTCTTCCTCCATGGATAGATTAATCCTTGACTGTTCCTCTCAGTGTTGTAAGCACATTCCTCAAACACTGATTACTGCTGACACCCATGTGTCAGAGCAAGTTGTTCTTCTAGATCCTGTATGAAAAATATGTTCACTAATTGCAAGTGTACTATTTTTCCATCACCAAAAAAACCCAGAGGGTCTGTTGTTCCATGAAGGTGCATGTGTAGGCCTAACTCGGCTCTTAAAATGTTTATATTGAAGGAAAATACCTGGGCACTGAGAATTTATGTTCTTGGCTTTTTATGCTGTGTGGAAAAAAAAAACTTTTGTGTCACAAACCTGTTAAGACACAGATCTGGCCTGTTTCTAGCCGGAGAAGAAAAGTTGAAATTATTGAGAATGCTGATCATGCAGACACTCAGCTGTTTGCATGTTGCCAGTTTCTCCAGGAAACAGATGTCTGCCTTGTGTTTCTTGTGGGCACAGTGAGAACAGGACACACGTGGATGAGTCTCTCTTGTGGCCCTCTTGGAGGGTTGTAATTACGTGTGACAAGGAACTCTGAGGCTTTCAGGCTCCTTGGAGGAGCTGGCAGTGTGAAATGGGCTGATGTACGTATGCAAGACAGACCTCACTGATTCTGCATTCTGTGACATCAACACTGCACTAACATTAGGCACTTCCCTGACTTCATTTTTGTTTTTTTCAGGCAAGCAGCACTTCAAAAAGACATTGTAGTCTTTTGTGTTCATTCAATCTTTTATTACTTTTGTATCACATTTGCTTCATTTACTGATGCTGGCACTGGATGCTCAATTTGTGATGTACTTGTTGTATAAAAACCTCATGTCTTAGTGAAAGTCCTTGAAATCGAGCTTTTGATGGTAGATTGAAACAAAACAAGCTCTTAATGAATGGACAGTTCCATTCTTAAGATTAGATGAGACTTCTTCCTTTATGGCAAGTGGCACCCATTAGTATCTGTATTTCTTTTGAGGGAAAGAATAGCAGTGTAAGTTTAGAGGCACATTGACACAGGGAGTCTTGTTGAATTGTGGTGATTTAAAATAAATAAATAAAATGTGAAATAGCTTTTAGATTTATTCTTGAGTTATGAGGACTGAAATTAAGTTATCAGTATTCATTGCTGTTATCAATAATGAATATGTAAGTTGCCTTTGTGGAAAATCCATGACTAGGTTTGCCCTTCTAGTTCACGTTAATTTTCCTTGAAGGAATGAGCAAGTGCAAATAATCAATCTGATACTTGTACAGGGAGGGAGATATTTGCTACAGTATTCAGCCAGTTGTAATTATCTGTAGGGGTTTATCTTTTTTGATGAAAGCACATTGAAGGACTTCTACTGCCTAAAATGTGAATTCCATTGCATTTTGTGAGTTTGTGTGAACTGACAGCAAATTACTGCGAGTTTCAAGATCTCCCCAGAGCAGATATTCCTATCCATTGGCTACTTACTGCCATGGCATCCAAGTGCCTTTGCCAGTGATATTTCTCTTCATAGCCTTGGGCTTTCTTCCTTTTTAGGGTCAACCCCCCACAGTTCTCTTTTGATTTTATTCAGTTTATAGTTTTTATATACTGTGGGTTTCCTATTTTCCCGGTGCAAGCAAGTTGCCTGAATTAGAAACACGGTGCAAGAAGTAAGGTGCTATGAAATTACAGCCTCGACCACATTGTAAATCCTCCTGGAACCCTTTTCAAAATCAGCTTCGCAAACCTTTTCCTGGGTAATTCTTATTAATGACTGCAATGTACATGCAGGCAAAATGTTCCATCCTTGAATGGGTGACCATAGCAATTCCTCTCCCTGGAGTGAGGTCAGGCAGTACATTTTATGGACGTTAGCAATGCATTACCATCAGTGCTTTCTCCATTGGAAAAAATAACTGGCCTTAAAACAAGGTAAAAACATGTTGACTCTAAAAGACAATCTCATTATGCAGCAGTGCTAACTGAAACGAATGCCACTGTTAAACCCCAGCATAAATCTCCAGTTCATGCTGATCCTGGAGACCTTGAAATCCCATTGATTTGTTATTTGAGGCCATAGCTGCTCAGAAGCAACTTTGTGCGTGCCTTGTAATTGCTCTTTATCAGACAATTGTGTCCATTTCATAACTGCCGTGTTGGCTCCACACGCTGGCTTGGAGCTTCCCAGCGATCAGCAGTTTGACATTTGACATTAAGTGGTTGACCTTTAGAGGGTAAGAGGAAGAGCTAATAATTCCTGGTGTTTATAGCACTGATTTTAGTGCCATATTACTTCTTGCCATCTCACTTGCATCTTCAGGCACTGTTGTAAATTTTTTTGGGTTTTAAAAGCAAAGTGCTAAAGCACACAAGCTTTGGTGCTGTCTGAATGGAATGTCTTGCATCTTAATAATTTCATCCTAGCACAGCTCCTTAGTGCCTAAAATTAACTGCAAGCCTCTCTTAAAGCCGGGGGTGTTAATTTTTGCCTCCCTTTCTGTGGTTTTGCAGGGGTACAAGCCTGTCTGCAGAGCTCAGTTCGAGAACAAGAAGAGAAGTATGAAGTCCAAGGTGGCCCCCGGCGAGGGCGGCTCAACCGGGAGCAGCTGGTGGGTTTTACTGCTCCACACAGCCTGGATTAATGACCTGGGGCTGGGCAGCTCTGCCCTTTGCCACAAGCAGAGGTGCAGGAGATGTAAAATTTTAATGTGGTCTTGTACAGAAAATTTGATTATGTGCAAGGTGATCCAAAGAGCCATGAACATCCGTAAAGCTGTCATTTTTCTCCATTAGTGGAGATGTTGCTGTAACCTTGTCAGGGGAACGCTGTACTGCACTCTCTGTGTCACACCTGGTGGGACAGGAAGTGATGTGCTCCTGCCTTCTCTGCTCAGCTTTACAACGTAATTTGGAAAAAAAAAAAAGTTTTTATTGCTATTTGTTTCCATTTAGGGCCTTTTTTACAATTACCTGGTTTCATTCCTGGTTACTTGCTGGATTACACTGGCGAATTTGTTAACTGCATTGTAACAGTAGCTGTAAACATGCCTAGCTCATGGTTCAAACTCTGTTGTGCTGGAAAGTATTTAAACAGAAGCAAGATTTTACCACATAAGCTTTTTGTGGTTGCATACTTACCCTGAGAACCTTGCATGTTATGTTGCTGTTCTAGTTTCCAGTGGTGGTTATTTTAAATTGTAGGGGGTTTGTATGCTCTGATTTTTCCTTTCCACTTTGTTTCTCTCTGTTCACTTGTGAAGTCCTCTATTCATGCTTGTTTCTTTTTCTTCCACACAGCTGCCTAAGCTGTTTGATGGATGCTACTTCTATTTTTTGGGACCTTTCAAACAGCACCAGAAGAGTGATCTGCTGGAGCTGGTGAAGGCAGCAGGCGGCCAGATCCTGGTTAGGCAGCCCAAACCAGACAGTGATGTGACACAGAGCATCAACACGGTGGCCTACCATGCAGATCCCACCTCTGACCAGAGGCTCTGCACTCAGTACATCATCTACGACGTGGCTTCCAAGCTCCAGCCGGAGAAAATCCGGCAGGGCAAGGTGTGGATGGCCCCCTCCAGCTGGCTCATAGGCTGTGTGATGTCATTTCAGCTCCTGCCTGTGAAGTGAATGTCAAAGAGCAGCATGCCCAGAGCAAGGTTTTAAAATGGGCTCAGTCTTGGGCAGCTCTGGCAGACTGCTCTGTAACTGTGATTTCTGTTTTGGATTCAGGAGAGCTTTGAGCATTTGAGTTACTAAGGTGACTGACATGCTAGAATAAATGAACATACAAGGGAGGAGAAGATTGAAAAGCGGGCCTTGGCTTATTTGATATGCTTTATTTTTGCATGGAACTTAATAAATAATCACTGACATTTTGTAACTGGGATTTTGCAAAATGAAACCTTTTGCTTTCTTGATTTGAACCAGCCCTTTGTAGGCAATTGAGCATGACCCCATATATGTTATGTTTAACATCCATTGGTAAGGATCTACTGCTTTTATCAAGATTTCCCAGGTTAGAATCTGTATTTTTTTTAAAAAAAGGACTCCATGCATTTGAACCTGTACAGACATGTCAGGGGACATGTGACACTTACAACTTTTTACAACCGAATTTTGCTGGAAATTGTTGGCACGGGGCAGTTAAATAAATGGCCTGAATTCATCTGGAAGCAGACACTTTTCAGAACACTGTATTTAAAAATCTTGGTCTAAAATTTGCTTATTTATAAAAAGATTGATGCTTTACTCACTTCTGTCCTCATTCATGCTTGTAAACATGTAACTAGAATTCAGTTCTATTTTCTGAATACTTTTAAGCATTGAGATCCTTATTTAATTATTATAATATTTTTGTAAATTTGGATGGTTGCTCTCATGGCTACTTTAAAGAAAAAAAAAGTGATCACAAAAGTTATGCTTCCCTTTGTACAGTTGTACCTAAGGTACAGTTTGTACCTAAACAGCTGGCTGCCCTGGATCAATGTTTGAATATTTCTCAGAATGGTTCATAAGTTATTGTCAGTCTTACACCCTCACTCTGTGCTCTTATGTAATGTTTTGTATCTTGTGTATTTGTAATTGAGAAATGGTGTCTTGGAATAATACACAATAAGAATGATGGTTGTGGGCTAGTATACAAGTTTTATGTGTTTATTTTTGTGTTGTTTGTAATACTGAAACTTTTGTGTACAGTAACTGTGGAGCATCTGTTGCATGAGCTTGGCTGCAGAATAAGTGCATATCCCATACATATCTCAACAGGTAAATGACAGCACTATTCTGTGAGCTCAGCTCAGCTGTGGAGTTGGTGTATCACACCAAGAGCTGCTTTTGCAGAGGAGGAGAGCTGTTTTCTGTAACCATTGCTGCTGGAGGTCCTGTGCCCTGTAGAACCCTTAGAACCATACACAGGAGGTAGAACAGGTACAGTTTTCAATAGCATCTACTAGATTTGAGTAGCTGGAGTATGTTAATCTTACCACTTATGCTAGACTGAATCATTGCTCTTCACTAAATGTAGGGCTCATTAATAAGTGGAAGAGCCCATGGGATTAATGTGGTTGGGGGTTTTGTGCAGATAAAAGCTGGCAGAGAATGAGGTACCCAGTCAATACTGCGTGGGCATTTGTCTTAACAGTTATAGCACATTTTAACTTGGCATTCCATAGCACATCAATATATCTGATGCAGTGTTCTTTGCAAAAGTAGCAGTGAATCTCTGCAAAACTCTTAAGAATGGAGCTTTTCTGCCCTGTACCTGGAAGAAATTCAAGCCATCAGTAATCCCGCTCTATGTCCTAAAGAGGCAGCACTTTTACAGATTTTGAGAGCCATTGTTCCTTGGCAGATGCAAAGAAACTCAGCTAGAAAGTTGCCATGAATGTTATGGGGTTTTTTAAGCCATGCTCTGAACCTCATTCCCTTGAACAGTTGTGTTACCAAGCAGCGTTTCTCTCCAATCACATTAAGCATCACTCCATATCATACTGAGGAGAGACCCTTACCCAAGATTAACTCTGGCCCATCTGCTTCAGGTCTCTGCAGGAATTCAGAGTGTGATCAGATGTAGCTTTGAAGAGCCTCACAGTAGACTTTTGATGCCAGAGCTACAGCAGGTGCCAAACACAACAGAAGCACTGCAAGTACACAGAACTTAGAGGTCAGTGACACAGACCCTGCTTAATTTGCTCTTGCTCATTGTTGAAAGCAGAGGGATAGCACTTCATAAAAGAGCCTTGTTAGTAAGCATGGATCAAGTCCCTTAATCCATTGGATGGAGTTTGGCTCCTGAAAACAAGGCTCTAAGCTCCTGAGGCAAGGTAAGGAGTATGTAGGGATCATTTCTCACTGTCTCTTCTAGTCTAAAACCCAGGGGGCACTAAAGGAAAATACTAGGAGGCAGGCTGAAAATGGAAAAAGTATTTCAAGAAGTGTGAGAGACTTGTCCTGATGGCCATAGTAGCCTGGAAGGGACCCCAAAGCTCATCTCATTCCACCCCCTGCCATGAGCAGGACATCTTCCACTAGCCCAGGTTGCTCCAAGCCCCAGTGTCCAACCTGGCCTTGGGACACTTCCAGCAATCCAGGGGCAGGCACAGCTTCTCTGGGTACCCTGTGCCAGGGCCTCACCACCTTCACAGGGAAGTTCTTCCTCAGGTTAATGATTTTCGAGCATCTTTTCTTGAAAATTACTTGTTTCTCTTAGTTAATTAGTTCATCTGGGACACCTGATAACACCTTCAATAGCAGCATCTGGGATTCAGTGACAACATCAGTTTAACACCCCTAATATCAACAGAAGATAACATTTTTAGTAAATGTGAGATGTTTTTGAGAGATGTTTCAATATTTCTGCAAACAGTTCAGAGAAACAACAGGCAACCAAGTCATACCAAATAGCAGTAGCTGCTTTTGCTCTCAAATCAGAAATGGCATCCCTGTGAGGTGCTGTGGCTCTGTTGTCTCACAGCCCTCTTGTAATGATGAGAAGCATGGGAGAGTCCAAAGGTGCATCTCTGGTAAAAAAAGATGTCAGGAAGTGCTTCACCCAGCTGGCACCTACACAGCCTTTAGGGGGATAAATAATGCCCCTTTCTTCTGCTCTGTCCCAACATGTTTGTCCCTGATCAGCCTGGGCAAGGCTCATTGGAGGAGTGAGTGACTGAAGGGAAGTAATTCAAGGAAGGGAATAATTCTAGGCAGGGAATTGAAGCTGGTTCTATTTCCTCCATATGTCCAGTATCTTAAGACCAAACTTATTCTGGAGCAGTTATTTTGTGTGGCAGTCTTCCAGGAGAATTGCACCTTGGCTGATGAAATTCCTGCATTCTGCTGAGGACAAAGCAGTCTGCATGGAAGCTGTGGCCGGGTGTAAAACTGCATGTTGGTGTGGGTTATTTGGGGGGAAGTGTATAAGCACAGGGATCATCTGATGCCCCTGGCTGTGCTTGCTGTACTTCCATCTCCTGGGGGCTAGCTTTGCTGCCAGGGTGGCAGAGGGAAGGCAAACATCAGCCCCTGACTGCCAGCCCTGCAGTGCTGACAGAGCTGCTGGGCAGGAGCAGATCTGGCCCAGCCTATCCTTCCACTGGCTGAACTGCCAGCAAAGCCTGGGTAGCAGCATCTTGGCATCTTGTTGAGGATAAGTCTGTGAAACACAGTAGAACAAAACTTTTCCTTCCTTAGGCTATTTTGTACTTGAGTGCTGGAAGATCACCTGGAAATGGGGTGGATGTGAGGTCACGTTCATTGGTATTAATCAGTTTGGCCCCGTGTCCTTTTTCTGCCTTTACTCCCATAAGCAGTTTGATGGAAAGGTTGGAATCTTTGATATCTAAGGGGACACTGCTTTGTGTTTAAAGAGCCAACAAAGCAGGCTTAAATACCAGCAAGAGGTCTTTGGACACCTGGATAGTATTGGCTTGGTAATGGGCAGCAGTGTCTCAATGGAACAAATGAAGATTCAGTTGTTTTTAATAGCAGCGCTGCATGTTCTATCTTTTCAGACTTGTTTGATTTAAATTAACGGTAGTTTAACTAGTGTTAAATTGCCCTTAAAAGCAGAGGAACATTTTGTGTGTAATCAGATGGAAGAAGGGGAGGAAGCTTCCGCACCTTTATTTATTTTTTTTTCTTTTCCTATGGAGAAGATGCACTTTTTGTGCTTCAATTTAATTCCCGGCAGGAGGTCTGGCCTGATGAAGTAGCAGAGAGCCGTCGGCTCCCACTGCGTGTGTGAGACCCTGCTGTCATTCCCTGCCCTGAGATGCCGAGGGCCACGGGGTGGCTGCTACCCAGGCTCGTCGTGCAGCGGACAAGTTGATTTTTTGGGGACGTCTGGCCCCGCCGCTGGGAGGAGTTACGGAGCAGCACCGCCCTACAGCGCCTCCCTGGATGTCCAAGGGAGTTCCAGAGGCGAGGCGGCTCCTTCCCTGCCGAGCACAGCTGACAAGGGCAGGTGTCGAGTTGTGAGCTCCCCTCGGGGCTGTGCCTGCTCAGGGACAGTCACCGCAGCACGAGCGGCTCTGCCAGCACAACAGCGCTGCCAAGGGGGCTGCGCCAGGGCAGGGCTTCCCTTCTCAAACCCCGCAGCAAAACAGGTACACAGTGACAACAGGGTTAAAATAGGGATTAAAAACCGGAATGTGAAGCAGCAGCTAAGTTGGCTGTCTTGCTCAGCTTGCTGAACTGATAAAAGTGTACTTATTTCTTCAGCTGGTGTGGGTTAATTTCCTGCTAGTTTAGCGAACTGCTAATTCTCAGAAAAGCCAGACTCAGTGGGGGGAGCAGGTGGGAGGCTGCCTCTTCTGCTTAGTTGCAATAGGAAGGCCTCTGAACTGAGGTTTCTGGATTGCCGTACACAGCTGTGTGCTTCCCAGTCCCCTGAGGGGGTGGGGTCCCAGTGTCTCTGCAAGGTTTGTGCAGGGTGCTGCTGGCAGCCTGACCAGGGCAATGGTTTTTCCTGCTCTGCTGGAAGTGTCAGCTTTGAACAGCTGGTGCCAGGAGGAACCCAGATCAGCTACAGTTTGGGTCTAGCTGGAATTCATGGTCTAGCAAAATTTAATTCTGCAGCATAAAAGATCTGAAGGAACATTAAAAAAAAAATGGTGAGCCTTTTAATTGAATTAAATATTAATACGGATAATGCAATCAATGCTTTATTGATTGCATTAGCCACAATAATGTTTAATTCAATAAGTCTGCAGTGCTGGATCTTTTTCTTCCCTTGTGCAGCAAGGGAATGCCATATGCTCTGCCTGGCTGTTTCCCCTAGACTTGTTTTAGGAGAGCAAGAGAGGATGGGATTGGGAGAGGGCAAAGGAGCCAGGCTGTGCTTGGGGTTGAACTCCTTCACGTGCCCTCAGGTTGGCTGTGTAAAGCCAGGGTCACTGGCATGGCTGGATTCAAACCAGCTACTCCTGGTGGCATGCATTGTTTCTAAAGCCCTCTTACAAACAATGTTGTTATTAATGCAAATACTGCCCCAGACCCCGTGTGCTTTGCTTCTGGAGCATGTGCCCTATGCAATGCTTCATTCCCGCTCTCAGCAATTGAGTTGCAGCAGCTGCGTCTGTCAGAATGGGAAGATTTTCTACCCTAAGCTCACTAACGTGCTTCTGAAGAGGTGCCAGGTTCTGGTTTTAAACTCAGCCAAGTTGAACAATTTTATCTGTGGTTGTAGGCAGAAGGCTTTTATTAAATTAAAGACAGTTTTGTTTAACTGCAAAATCAGAGGCAGATGTTCTGCCCAGCTCAGTGCTCACAGTACAAGGTTTCTGGCCTATGGTTCCTTGATTGCTGTGTACCTGTTGCACAAGGTGTGGTGCAAACATCTGGGAAGAGCCTGGAATAAACATTTGGGGGTTTTCCAGCGATGGCTTTTAGTGGCCTGTTGATGAAAGCGACCTTGATTCAGTAAGGAGAGATGGAGGAACTGCCTACACAGATTTAGCAGCTGCTGCAGTGTCTGGGACTCAGAAGCAGCCTGTTCCTACCTAGCCTTGGGTCTTGGGAGCTACAAATGTGGTGTCCCAGCCATTAGCAGGACGCCAGACTTGCCCAAGGAGCTGCCTGGGTGTTTGTGCCTGCCCTGCACCCTGGGCCAGCGTGGGACTCTCAGGCTCTTACCAATCTCTGTGGCCACTGAGGAGATTCTCACCAACAGGCAGAGAAAGTGGGCGGGGGGAAGGGCTCAGGATTTGATTTGGTCTTGTTGCATTCCATCTACATTTCTCAAATCCAAGGAAAAGCCCATAACTTTGCTTTTATTCCCTCCTTGCAGGGCCCATGTGTTTCAGCACAAAGCCTTATTAGTGTGTGTAGGGAATCTGGGTGCAGAAAGGATGGGCACAGTGAGCTCAGCTGCACTCAGCTATCCATCAGGACCAGGATTGGACACAGTTATATTTTCCCTTGGTTTTGAGAGCGTGCAGTCAGGTACTTTAAGCAGGATTTGGACTGAAGGACAGGCTGTGAATGCAAAATGCAGTAGAAGCTCCCAAATTCACACATAAATGAATGATCAGATGCAGCAGCTCCTGCTGTGGTTCAGCTGCTGTGGTTGTGGCACACTATGATCCACGAGCTGGAAGGAGCCACAGTTCCTGAAGGCCAGGCAAGGCAGTACTGGCTCTGGATCACTCTCTGGATGGCACCACAGTGATGTGTTAAATTGGGGGTGGCACTTGCACTACAGGCATGAGCAGTAATATCTGACCAGGTAAACACACCTGAGTGCAGCAGGGAGAGAGGCTCTAACCAGGCCTGGGGATGTGCTGCTTACTCCCACACATAACTACTGCACATTAATGTAACTATTACAGCTGCCTTTGGGTATTATATATTCACTTCTGGTCTCATTCTTTCCCCTTTCTCTTCACATCACTGAAAGTACTTTGCACATAAGTCTTACAATTCAAAGCAGAACACACAGCAAGTGAAGAAACCCTCAAATAAGGCATTTGAGGCTGTTCTGTCTCTTCATTGCCATGGTCACTTTCACCTCTTCTGTTCCTCCTTCACACTGTATCCAGGCTGGTCCTGGTATTTCTTTCATCTTCAAAGAGATGATCTTAAAGATAATTTTGTACCTGCTGGAGGAAGGAAATTGTTTTGGTGCTGCCCAGGCCAGCACAAGTACTTGGGAAGGAGCTCATGTGTTGCACTGCCCATCAGCATTCGTGTGGCAATGGGAGAGGTTTTATACAGGAGCTTCAAGGCTCTGCTCTTGGGATGAGCAGCAAAATTCCCCTCCCCAGCTAAGTCAGCTGCAAAGCTCACTTTCTGAATTCTCACCTCTCCAGAGCCTTTTGCAGGGTTTCTCAGCCCAAAGCAGATTGGAGAGCTCTCTCTGATCGTCTTGCACTTGTAACCACCTTTGCATGGCTCCCTGCTGTACCCACTCGGGAATTTCAGCCTCATTCCCTGCATTAGAGCAGTTCCACACTCCCGGTTCCCAGGAGTTTCCCTCTAATGCATTTTGCATTAGTAGCTAGTATTGGGAAATCTAGTACCAAAAGGTTAATGTACATCCATTAGTCCTCCTTCCCCCCTTCCTCTTTATGTGCTAGTAGAAGACAACCAATTTCATTAAATACATTAGGTCTGGGAAGGGTCTGGAAGCACTTGAAATTCTGTATGTGCAGAGCTGTGGGGCTATTAATACTGTCCTGTCTAAGCAGGGTGGCTAAAGGGGGATTTGTGGATGTTGAATGATACTTTCAGGTGTTTTCCAGCCTCCACAACCTTTCTCTTCCTCTTAAGAAGAGTTGGTTTTTTTGAGACCTGCTCAGGATTACTTGCGTGGCATCTCCTCCTTTTGTGTGGTCTCTCAGCTGTGGGCAGGGTAAAGGAGAAAGGGTGTCAGGGAAGTTGGGATGGTTGTGTGGGCAGCTCAGCCGGCTTTGACAGCTGGACTATTCCTCCAGCTGCAGCAAGTGGTTTTCTCCCTCCTCCCCCTGAAGCCAGCATGACAATTTCTGTCCCATTAATTGGAGTGAAGCTGAACCCTGTGAGTATCTCATTGCATTCTCTGACCTGCATTTTAGACAAGGTCAAGCTGTTTCAGTGAAAAAAATCTATTACTCTAACGATCCCAAGTGGCAAGTGGGAGGGCTGGAGGGGGGCTGGCTATTTGTTTTGCCTCCTGATGTGTTTATGATTTGAGGAGCTAGCCACATTCTCTAACTGAAACCTTATGTTTTAGCACAGAAGACCTTTGAAAGTCAGTCATTTGGGTGGTGCTGCTGTGATGCCTTCTGTGTGTATTGGGTTTGCACAGGAAGGTCTAAGGAGAGGGAGAAGCTGCTGGAAGCCTCCACAGGAAGGAGTGGCAGAGACAACCTGGGATGCATTGACTGCAGCCCCCACTCCCTGTCCCCCTTTGCCACTGGGGGAGAGCAGGTAGACAAAAAAATTATCTCTGCTGAAGGCTCAGTGACATGAAGATTTTTAGGTGAAATGGGGACATACAAAGCAGGGTGCATGAGCAGCTCTGGGCGTGCAAGTTCAAACGCAGCAGAATCATGGCCAAAAGAAAAGAAAAAGAATCCCACGGGCTTTAATTTCACTTAATGAGAAACCATTCACAGTGTTCCATTTCTGATCCATATCTTTCCATTCCTATTCTAATGGTAATTACTGTAGCAGTTTATTAACAAAGAAATCATTTGATAGCTTTCACATGATCCCATACTTCAAGTATCTAACAACCTATTGATTCAATAGCTTGGCAGCGTTCCTGATTGAGGAGCTGGAGTTTGATTTTTTAAATCACTTTGGTCATCTCACATGCAAAGGATAATTATTTTTCTGGTTGAAACATGGGCAGGATTGCAGAACGGTGGAGTCTACAGCATGTCCTTGTGTGGGATCTGTGCTGCACCCAGAGTCAGAGCAAGCAGTGTGTGTGCTTTTACAGAGGGCTGCATTTCTCATCCCTGAGTTACTGCAGTCAGGTGTGCAACACACCTGCAGAGAGGTGATTGCAATATTTGTCACTAGTGAGTGTAAATATGCTTCCCAGAGAACTGTGGATTCCCCATCCCTGGAAGTGTCCAAGGCCAAGTTACAAGAGGCTTGGGGCAAGCTGAGAATAGGAGAAGGTGTCCCTGCCCATGGACAAAACAGAATTTTAGGTCCTTTTCAACCCAAACAGTTCTATGGTGATTCTTTGATATCTTTCAGGAGGGTTTTGTGTTTGCACCTGTGTGCCCCGCTCTCCTGAGCCCCAGGTGCTGCACGGAACAGGTTTTGCAGTGGCAGTGCATTTTGGCAGCCCTCCCTCATGCTGCAGGCTCATGGCACTGCTGGGTGATTCTCCTCCCCTGGAACTTTCTGGATGGTTCCTGACTTTCTCAAGGTGACTGGGGAAGTTTCCCTGGACAGCAGTTCCCACTGGGACAGAAGACCAGGACACTGCAAGAGCTCCTGGAGTGCAGTTTGTGAGGGGGAGTCTGCCAGAGCACACAAGCCCAGATGTGTGGTCCAGCCCCTCCCAGCAGCCAGTTTGCCACTGTCCTGGGATGGCTGGTTTGTGTTTCCACAGGAGTGAAAAATAAGGTTGTGTTTCTGGGAACAGTGTGTGGCATAGGCTGCTTGTGCACGTTGCTGTCATGCATTTTGAGGACTTCTAGGAGATTGTTCCCAATTTTATTGGAGGCCGGTGTGGGAATTGTTGTTTCTGCTGTGTGATTGGGAAGCTTGCCTAGAAAGAGGCCGAGCTAATTGAGCAGGTAGCCTTGGACCAAACACCTTTTGTCACATCATGAGCCCTTCTGAAAGGAATGAGAGGAACAAAATGGATGGAAACAATTTGCTGGAAGTTTTCTCATGCAGGTTTGGAAAGAACATGAGGAGAACCTGCCACCTGTGTCCTCTCAGGGCATTTTATGCACATGGCCCAGATGGGTGCCTGAACTGGTTAGTTAACAATTCATATCCTTCTGGAACAGCCTGGATTGATCATGCAATGCCCAGGTGACCCTACACCCTGATGGGAATAAGGTGCTGGGAGAACTTGAATTACATGTTGGTCATTTTCTCATCTCATATATCACAGACTGAAAGCTTTATGACTTCAGAGCTTACTGTATTAATTTTATGCATGAGTGCTTTATTTTTGCCATATGAGATATATCACTGGCTTACTAGAGCAAAATATCATTAGACCTGGAAAAGGATTTGGTCACTTAGACTTTGTCACCAAGGATCATTGCACACAGATTATGTAGGGCTGTACTGTGCCATTTCTCATGTGTTTATTAAGTGATTATAAATATTGAACCATGTGCCTTCAGGGGACACGTGAGGCCTATGGCTGCAGTAACATTTCATTTAGAAAGGTGGCACACACGCAGTGATTTGTGCCCGTCAAAGGGTTTCCCTGGTGAGGAGGCAGAGGTCTGTTCCACCTGAAGGAGCTCTCCACTGTTTTTAGGGATGGCTCACAGGTTGGATCGATGGTCTCAGAGGTCCTTTCCAACCAAAATGGTCCTGTGATTCTGTTATTGTGCATTTTCTGCCATCCTGGTGGCTGGCATCAAGGGCAGGATCCTGTGGGACTCAGGCTCCAGCCCATGCCTGAGCCCTCGAGTTAATCACATCAAAGAACTTTGGCTGCTTTGGTTTCCTCCATCTCAGTTCAGGATGTCAGTCTTGAAAACACCACAAAACATTCAGAAGTGCTGAGCCTACGCTGTTTATTGTTTCAATAATAATGGTTGGAATTTTTATATGAACCCATAAAATATAGCTGCTCACCCTGAACATTCAAACTCCTTCTGCACAAGCCCTTTACTGGCATCAGGTGATAGGACAAGGGATGGTGGCTTCAAACTGACAGAGGGCAGGTTTAGATCAGAGTCAAGAAGAAATTCTTCTCTGGTGCAGCCCTGGCAAAGGTAGCCCAGGGAAGCTCTGGCTGCCCCACCCCTGCAAGCATTCCAGGCCAGGTTGGACAGAGCGTGGAGCAACCTGGGATAGTGGAAGGTGTCCCTGCCCATGGCAGGGGGTGGAACAGGATGGGCTTTAAGGTCCAAGCCAGGCCATTCTGTCTCCAAGTCTGAAGCTGTGCAGGACCATGGCTGTCCATGCCAGAGCTCTTCCTCTCCTCAGTCACCAAGACCAAAGAGCAGCCCCCATCTCCAGATTTTCCTTTCCATCTGCTGCCAAGGGTGCCAGCCACCTGATCCCTTCAGTCAGGTTTTCCAAAGTGCTGTGTTCCTCTTCAGTCACTGCAGTAGGTTTTATTTTTCACAAAAAATCAGCTTGTAAAGTGTCTGCAGAAGAGCTGGTAAAGGCTGGGCCCATTCTGGAAATGGATGCTTCTTATCATGTAAAGTTTTATATTAAAATGCTTCCTGCTTCCTGCTGGGTAGAGCACAACCTGGAACTTCATTTCTGGATTTCCCCTTATAACTGAAGAGCTCAGGCCCACCTTTGATTCAGTGATCCACAGAAGAAAAAACAAACCTGCTATCTGCCTCTTAAAAGTTAATTAATGCTTCTGTGATTCACTAATGAGAAAGACTGAGATGAGAAATAGGTGAGCAGTAAAGAGCTGCATAAATTCACCAACAAAGCTGACAGAAGCCTGCAATTGTGTTCTGAGCCTGAGAACACGAAGAAATGGGGTTAAAATGATTTGTGACCAAGCAGGAGGAAGAATTTCCTTCTGTTACATGACTGCATGTAACTTTTATTAGTTTGATGATGTACAGAGGGACTATTTCTCTTGGAAATGGCTTTTTGGTTAACATTTCATTTTCCTCCCCAAAGTTAGCTCTCTTGCAGTGATATGAAGCACAGCTCCCTGCGATTTCCTAGCCCCCAGCTTTATTAATAGCACTTGTTGTCGTTGCAAATGATCTATTTCAGGCCAGGCCATAAAGCTCTTGTTCTGCAGGTGAGCAAGCCCTCGCCCTTTATTGTGCAGCATTTCCACAGCAGGGCAAGGATGAAAAATTGGTT
The DNA here is from genome assembly GCA_013397195.1 of Hylia prasina. Taxonomy (NCBI): domain Eukaryota; kingdom Metazoa; phylum Chordata; class Aves; order Passeriformes; family Sylviidae; genus Hylia; species Hylia prasina. The sequence goes on from VYXD01005447.1 coordinate 445,450, forward strand.
AATAAAAAACAGCAAGAATAAAACTCATAATAGGTTGCATTGATAGTTGCATCATTTTTATATCAGCAGCTCCTCTTTAGGAATTTGAGTCTGTGCACTAATTTAATGTCACTAAATTGTCCTGGGTTTTGGTGTGACCTATCCCAATATTGCATTTCCAGCCTTTGTCACTTTGGTGTTACTCAGTGCATCCAGGTAACATCTGGAAAAGTACCAAGGTCACTTCTACCTGCAAAAGGCATAGGTTTCCAGGGTCTGAGGGGTGGTGCAGATTATCTGGCAGTGGATTAAGATACATTCATCACCAAATAGATATGAGAAAATATGAGTGGCCGCTTGCCATGGGAATGATTTCCTGTGGGGAATGAAGCTTTTAAGATCATGTCTTGGGAATGGGGAGAGATTTCTGCTCTTGTCAGCGCTAGATGTAGCATCTTCTCATGAGGCCAGTTTTTACCCCTTCATCTTCTCCAGGAGCAGGTTCTGGTCCAAATTTCTGTTTGTTTGAAGGGAATGTGGCTCAATTGTTTTCATGTTTCTTTCTTTTCACATTTTCTAAACTGCTTGGTTTCTCCTTTCTCTTCATAAGTAACAGGCTGTGATGCTTCAAGGCTTCTCTCCAGCACTGGTGGCCCCTGCACATGGAGGTAGCAGAATCTTTGCTATGTGTTATGTTCTATGGCTGTTTTTATTCTCTAAAGAGTGTTTTTATTCTCAAATTTAAGGCCAAATGCCATGGTTGGGTAATACGACTTGGAGAGCATGTCTGACAAAATGACAGAACAAGTCTGGTGTGGGTGGGTGGGTTTCTCAAAGCCTCTCTGTGCCCTGGCCAAGCCTGGGCAGTGACACTTCCCTTGCTGGAGAACTCCTTGGGTGGATGCTTCAGTGGTCAGGAATTCAGGTGTGCATCCACCCAAACTTCTATTTTTACGCTGACTGAACCTGCAGGATCTTGTCTTCCATTTGGGAATTTCTTATTTCTGCTCTTGACATGATTTCACAGAAGAAAATTTCTGTATTCCTGCTAGAAGGCATCACACTCATGGGTAGCATACAAGCACTGTTGGGGGGTTGGTCTAGGAAATGATGGCTTTGGTTTGTGATCCACTGTCTCAAATCCAGAAGGGGCAGCAATGGTGATTTGGTCCCCATGCTCCAGCTGGATGGAGACCAGCCTTGGATTGCTCAGAAGCTCCAAGAAGAGCAGGCCGGGAACCCCCGGTCCCATGACAAAAGCAGTGGGATTTAGGATGTTTTTAAGGAGGGCTTAAATATCCCACGGCGCTTCACAGCATGGTAACAAACATCCTTTATTATGCGGACACGTCTCCATTCGCTTTCCCTCCAGGCCGGGGGCAGGGAGGGGCAGTGCTGTTTGTTTGGAAACGCAATTAGCCGCGGCCCGCGGCCAAGAGGGAGGGTAACCTTGAATCCAGGGAAAGGTGGGGGAATTTAAAGGCAGCTGCAGCTCCAATGGGTCCCCGCACAGCCCTTTGGCTCGCGGCTTCTATCCGTGCCAATAAAGTGCGAGGAGATTCGCAATACAATGGGAAATTGCTTCTTTCAGTATCGCAGTGCCTTGACTTAGAAGTGCTTTAACCTTGGCCTCATGCTTCCTGCGGGGCCCGTTTGCTGCGCTGCACAAGTGCCGACACCAGCCAGGAGCGTATAGGATTTTCCATCTGAGTAAAATTAAACCCCGAAACCTTTACCATCCTCTCGATGCCAGACATGCTCTACCTGCATTAACTTGAGCTTAATGGACTGCAAAATGAGCCTTTCGGCGTGTATGGGAGTGGATTATTTGCAGGAGAGCAAGTTCCTCCCATTTTTATCTCCTCCCTTTCCCAAAGCTTTTGTCCTCTGGAAAGAAAAAAAA
>VYXD01005447.1:447365-496822 GCA_013397195.1 Hylia prasina
AAAAAAAAGAGAGAGAGAGAGAGAGAGAGAGAAAAGGCAAACACAGACAAATTATAGGAAGAGAGTCAGGCCCTAGGAAGTCCAGGAAACTGGGCAAGGCAGAGGGTGCATCCACCACGTCAGGTAAGTAATGAAAAGAGCAATGATCACTGCTCCCTGTCTCTTAAACCAGACTGGTGTTTATTAGCCAAGATCTTGGTGGCAGTGTTGGGGATGGTGCAGGCACTCCAGAGTTACACTTTTCATCACCCCAGCTGAACTCCTCACCCTGTATTGCAGCCTTTCCCAAAGTCCCCCAGGGTAGGACCTGAGGCTGTGAAAGACAGAGCGAGCCTGCTGTTGGTGGGATGCTCCTGTCTGCAGTGTCCACTCATCATCTCACCCTGTTGCACAGGGGGTGATGGTTTTACACTGAAGGAGGGTCAGTTTATACTGGATATAAGGAAGATGGTTTTTGCCATAAGGGTGGTCAGGCCCTGGCACAGGCTGCACCATCCCTGGAAACCTTCAAGGCCAGGTTGGATGGAGCTCTGAACAACCTGATCTAATGGAAAGTGTCCCTGCTCATTGCAGGGAGTTGGATTAGGTGGACTTTGAGGGTCCCTTCCAACCCAAACCATTGTGTGAGTCTGTGATCATCACACATCATTTGGAAGGGCAATTTAAAGCCCAGTGAGCCCCTTTTTCACCTGCTTCCTTGGAGTTTTGCCTTCCAGAGTCACAAGATTTTTCTTCCCAAACTCCCTAGGCTTGGATTTGGCTGTTTCTCCAAATACAAAGCCAAGGCGCCACTGGAATACTTAGACAATCCATATGGGCAACAGGGTAATCCCTGTGCAAACAGGGAGGGAGAATGGGCTGGTGGTTTCTCTTCAAGCTTTCATGGGTTATCACAGCAGCATGGAACGTTGTGTGTGTTTAATAACCAAAAGTACCTTTACTGTGTCCTTCCCAGTGCCAGATGCCTTACAGTCTAAATGAGGATCTTTAATAGTGGCATTAATTATTACTGAAATCCTGTTTTGTTCCACTGAAACAAGTCTAATTGCTCTGCCTCTCGCCCTGTCCTTTCCCCAGATCGCCATGTCCTGTGTCTGAAGCCAACATTAGACAGGCTCCTTTCACCTGTCTGGTTGGGCCCCCAGCATGGGGTGATGTGCAGAAAGGCTCAGGCACAGGTCCCAGCTCCAGGGCTGCTCCATGAGCTGAGGACTGGGAAGGCTGCATTGGGAAGGATGCCCTGGCACTGTCAGAAAGCGTCACTTGGTGCCACCATACCCACGCCCTTGCCTTCTTTTGTGGAAGCCCAGTGCCAAGAAAATACCAGCTCACAGGGATGCAGATAACTAACTGAAATAATTCATTAATTAAATGCAGATATCTCTTCCCTGTGAGGGAGGTGAGGCCCTTGCACCTTCTCTGGGGTGCCCAGAGAAGCTGTGGCTGCCCCTGGATCCCTGGAAGTGTTGCAGGCCAGGTTGGATATGGGGGCTTGGAGCAACCTGGGCTAGTGGAAGGTGTCCCTGCCCAATGGGATGATTTCCAAGGTCCCTTCCAACCCACACCATTCCCTGATTCTATGAAATAGTGGCCCCAGGTGAGGCAGCATAGTCAGAGGACATGAACTGCTGAGAATGGAGAGGCTTTGTGTGTCTCTTGAGCAGCCATGGGTAAGACCCAGCTGCCTGCCCAAAAGATGAGGCCACCTCTGCAGATGGGTGTGACCATCACCTGCCCCCAGGGATGAGACCAGTCAGTGCTAGTAGGGACCCCACCTCCTTCTGTGCCATCCCAAAGGAGCCTGGCTTAGCTTCTGTCTTGGGTTTTGTCTTTCCTTCCGATTTCCTAGTGCACTGTTATCCCTCTGTCTGTGTGTGGCTGAGTGGGGGCATCAACTGGCACCTACTGAGAGTAGAGCTCTTTTAGATACTGGACTTCGTCACGGTAAAGATATACTTTCTCTTAAAGAAAAAAATCTGCAAATACAAATAAATCCATATGGTATATTAGATGGCCCTTGAAAGCTTCCAGCCCAAACCATTCCATGATCCTAAATATATAAATACAGGCAATTCCTTCCCATGCCTTCCATCCCCTGTGTTTTAAAAGCTAAGCTTCCACACCACAAGGAAGGTGGATTCTAGATAAATTTTTCATTTTCTCTATTGACTTGCTGTTGCAAACCCATGTCCTTTTGCTATGTAAAGGGCAGTCATTTGCCCTGTATCCACACCGGCCCTCTTTCCCCTTTAACAACCACCAAAGAGAAACACTTCATTGTTCTTGCTCTGCTGGAATCCTGGGATTTGCTCTTTGCTTTTACCTCTAGCAGAGCTGTGGCTGGACAGGGGTTGCTGCAGTGGCATCCAGGGGACGGTCACCACGGCACTCAGCTCACTGTGTGCCACTGAAGCCACAGTGTGCTGCTGCCTCAGGAGCACTGGCAGGATGGAGAGTACCCAAAGCTTGGGATTTTCCCAGGCTTAGCCTGGTTTGGAGCATGCTTGGCAGCTTCCTGGGGGAGAAGGACATCGCCCTGCTGTGCTCCGGAGCTGAGTCACTCCCCCTGGGGTGTGCAGGAAATAATTCTCTAATTATAAAACAATCTTGACTAATGGCATATTAATGAGGACAGGGAAAGGTGATGCTCCTGGGATGGGTTTTCCCACCGCGAGGAGGAGGAGGAGGGAGCTGTACACAGCTGCTGCATTTGGGGGGCAAAAGATGGCATCACATCAGCGAGGTTTGGGTGTAAGAACTCTTAAGAGGAAGGATTTCTTCTGACTCGGGATCTGTTTCTTCTGCAAAATTCACTGTTGCTCCTGCTGGTGGCCACTCTCTGACCTACTCTTTGCTCCAGTTCAAGTCCTTTTGGCTCCCTTTTCCAGCCACATCTGCTAGGCTGTTCCATTTCTAGCTCCCCTCGTTTTTCCAACCCATCAACTCTACCTTCCCCTACTTTCTACCCCACCAAGCCCCTTGCTCTTCTTCCCTTGCTTTTATCCACCTTTTCCATCTCCCACAAATACCTGTTGTATTTTCAAGACTGCCAGCCTGAAGACAGTGCCCACGGAAGAGGTTGTGCTCCCCTATCTGATAACACATGTACCAGGCACCTTCTCCTTCAGCTGGCAGCCTCTGGAAGCCCAAGATGAACCTTTCAACAAGATTAAGGAGATGATATTAATTGCTATCGATCACGGGTCAACAAATTAAATTGCATCTGCAACTGCATCTCAGAAAGGTTTAAATGAGAAGAGTAGTTAATGGGTCTGGCTGGCCCAGAGCTGTGATTAATTAAAGAAAGAAATGAACTACAACATTAAAAAAAAAAAATAAAAAAGGAAGGAGATTGGGATGACGATGAAATTCTGTAGTGCATTTGGAGAGTGCCTGATGGGATTTCAGTTTTGGATCCACCCTGGCCTGAGAGAGGCTGATGGGAAGCAGTGGTGGAAATGGTTTTTGGACTTCTGTCACCCCCAGTGCTGTGGAGACACTGCCATGACTGGTAACTCTTCCACATAAACAGTGGAAGTTTCCCTAGAAAGTGCCCTTCACTCCTCCCTGTGGTTCCAGACCTTGTCCCACTTGAGGCCCTGGTGGGCGGGGAGAGCTGTGGGATCCTCAGTGGGACTGTGTCTGACACTGCTGGATTGGGGGGAATTCCCTTCTACAGCCCGAGCCACGGAGACCTTGCAGACACATCCATGGTGGATCTGCAGGGCTTCCCCTCACGTGACCCAGGGCATGCTCCAGCTCCCTCTGCGGGTCCTTGGGGTCAAGGGGTCCCCCTCCATCTCCCTCCTTTTCCTTTTTTTTCACAGTGCTGTGAAAGAATGAAGGCCAAAATCCTGAGCATTCCCATGTTCCTCAGCAATCCCACTGCTCTTCCCATGCCAGTCCTGCCCTGCAGCATCCCACTGGCAGCTGGGAGAAAAGTACTGGGTGGGAATCAGGGCGCTACTGTGACTCCTTGGGAAATAATGAAGTCGCACAGCATGGAATGGAGATGGTGCTTAATTAATAATAAAGAAAATAATAATATGTGGCACGTATAGTGCCGTACTTGTTCCAAGCACTGTACAAACATTAACTACAGTAATTAAGCTGTAATTAATTAGAGTAACTACTAATCAGGGTAAATAATGATGCATCTGGAGGTACCAAATGGAGTTTGTGAACTGAAAGCAAATTTCCATGTTCAGGAAATGGCATCAAATATAAAATGGCACCAGTAAAAGTAATAATAAAGCAGATGGAGGTTAAAGAAAGAACCTGGGAGCCGTGTTCGTCCATGGCAGCTCCACAAACGGGAATCCCGGTTTGGCAAAGCAAAACTGGTTGAGTTACTGCTGAGACACTCCCTGAGCAACCCATCCCATCCATGGGATTCTCATGGCTTCTTCCAGGCTCCAGGCCTGCTCTTCCCTGCCCAGCTGCACTCACCTACACTGTGAAGAGACAGGAACTGGAGCAAGGGATGAGCTAGGCAATTGGGAGCTTGAGGGGCTGATGATCAGCAGAGTAAAATACACCACAAATATATAATTTTGGGGTTTTTTTGCTGGTTCACACACTTTATATTTAACAAAATATTTTTTTTTAATAATATAGTCTTTTACACATCAAATATTGTTTCTAGGACCCCTCCCTCCCATTTGTACAGGTTTTTTTTTCTCACTAGTTTCAGGCACACTATTGTTTGAGAGTTTTGAAACGATAGTCATTGACAGGCAACAGCTTACAGAGAAATGTGGTGATGACGTCTCGAATGGTTCCAGCTCGGCCTGCAGGGAGCCAGTGCTCAGCCACAGGACAGCAGTTGCTGTGCTCAGTGCTCCTCCCACCCCTGCCCTCCAGGAAAACACCAAAATGGGGAAGAAATAAAAGTATAAAGGCATCCGTGTGTATAAACTGAGCTTGATGTGCCATTCTACTTCAGTGTGAATGCTGTGGGGAGAATTTGCTGCCATCACTGTCGGGAGCAGGTGCTGGACTGGAGTTTGAACTCTGAACAAAACAAGCACCACCACCCCCATGGCATTGACCAAGAAGCAGGGAACATGCGTGGACAGTGGTGGGAAAGGCCCCTGTGCTCTCCTGGACAGGCAGAGCAGGGAGATGGCATCGGTGGCTTTTCTTTCACAGTATGGCCTGGAAGCTGCAGCCTGAGAAAGCAGGAGGTCCCAGTGCTGGGAAGCCCGATGGGGACCCTTGGCCTGCTGGGCATCTCTGCTCCTGGCAGGCAGGCACAGAAAGCAGCTGCTTCCGGGAGAGCCCTCACAGGAGCCAGCCCAGCCCTGCTGCACCATGGCTTGCTTTATCACAGCAATGTGGATGCTCCCAGGCACAGCCAGGGCAGCTCCCTTCCACTGTAGCTCAGGGTCTCACCTGCCAGCTGGGCCAGTTTAGGGCTGCCACAGCCATGGAACATTCCTGGAAACCTTCAGAGTGGGGTGATCCCGTATTTTAATGGTGACCTGCTGTTGCTGAAGGCAATGAAACCCTGCCCTTGGCTCTAGTGAGAGCAGCCTCAGGATGGGACAAGGCAGGTGAGCACATGCTCAGCCCAGGAACCAGGAACAGGTGGGGCCCTCTTCCCTCTGCTCCACCACGGATGCCCCAACCAGGAATCACACACAAACAAGCCAGGTAAGATGTTGCTTTCATGCAGCACCTTCTGGTTGGCTGCCCCAGCCTGCCCGTGCAGCTGCTGTGGGCTCTGCTCCCACAAGGTCACGCTGACTGTGTAGGCGTCTTCGACTTTATTGTCCCCACTCAGTGGAGAAAGTGTAACACAGATACAGCTTTATGTCTTGACTGTCCGGTCTATACCTGTGCATCTACTTCGGTCCTGCTGCAGGTTACATTCCAGTTTTTTTTTTTTTTAACCCTCCCCATCCCTATTAATTTCTACCTCCCTCCCGTCCTTATTACCACCTGCGCTTACAGACACAATAAAAATGCTCCACTCGCAGCTGTATTGTCCCAATTATCCCAGCTTAGGAAGAGACTTTTAAAAAAAAAATCACAATAGCAGAAAACCTTAAAATAAATAAATGTGAAAACCCCCACGATCCACAGCGTAGAAAGTGGGAGCAGTGAATCGATTGGCGCCCGGGGGGCGTGGCCAGGCCAGGAAGGTGCGCGGGCCGTTTTCCTGCTGTCCTGTCCCAGTCCCAGCACTGGAGACTCCCCCAGCGGAGCAGACACCTGGACGCGGGGCACAGAGTGTGTGAGGCGGTACAGGAGCTGCAGCGGGCACGGGGAGACCCTTCCCCGCAGGAACCGATCTCTGCTCGTGGGGCACCCCCGCAGGGCCTGCTGGTGACCCTGCTGCGGCTGGCGGGAGGTCGGACACGGGGGCAGCATCGAAGCCATTCCTTCGTCGCCATCATCACCGTCATCATCACCACCAGCCGCGGGGCTGCTACAGAGCCTGCTTGCCCTGGCACTCGCGCTTGGAGCACTGCGCCGGCTTCCACCAGTCCCCGTTGTGGCAGTGGCAGATGTTGCAGTCGTCCACCTTCACCTCGATGCCCGCGGGAATTATCGTGGTGCCCGCAAAGCAGTTGGGACCTGCGGAAACACACGGGGGTAACAGGGTAAATACTCTGTTTGCACCGGGGGCAGCAGCTCTGCTCCAAGCCTGGGACAGGCAGGGGCCCAGCGCCAGCCCCGTGCTGTGCTCTGGCCGTGCCACTGCCGCTGCCGAGATCTGCTGCAATGCTCCCGCCTGCTCAGTGCAGAGCTTTGGACCCACAGCAATCCCCTCTCTCATTGTTTGGTTGCCCTCAGGCACTAAAGGGGAAAAAAAAGGCCTTGAGACTTTCCTCTGTTTCTGCACCCAACTCCTAGAACAAATGGCAGTGGCACTCAGCTTTTTCTACTTGGTTGACCACTAATTTAGCACCTCTTGCTCCTTAAATTTTGGCTGCAGGATGGACAAGACCACGAGGACAAGCATGAGGACACAGCCCAGCCTTCACTGCTCCAGCCTGGTGAGCCTGCAGGGAACTGCAGGGACCAGTGCCAATCCATCCCCTAGGGCCATTGGCAGCCATGCTCCAACACCAGGTAACCCCAAGGACCCCTACCAGCTTGGAGCTATTAACCAAACATTATTTATTGCATCACCTCTCAGATAAGCTTTCTGATGAAACCTGGCTATTTTTCCTCATGGGTAATTCCTTTAATCTGCTTACTATTGCTTCGGGTCTTTTTTTTTTTTTTTTTTTTTTTTTTTACTTCTTCATTACACAATATCAAAGCTGAGCAGCAAGTCAGCAAGGATCTTATTTCCCAGTCACAGAATGGTTGGACTGGAAGTGGACTGGAAGGGATCTTAAAGCCCTTTCCTCCTCCTCATAAAAGCCCCACAAATATCCGCTGCCCATCTCTTTCTCTGCAACCTCTCTCCTCTTCCCCTCTTACTCCTTCACCACTTAGTGCCAGGAATTAATGTCAGAGCCAGCAGCACACACAAAAAATTCAAGGCAGTCACACTGGTGGCATGGGGGAAGCATAAAGACATTTGAAAAGTGTTTTGTGGCACGAGTGCTGCTCTGAAATGTCACCCTTTGACTGGCCACCAGTTTTAATCTATGCCTCTGGTGCATGAGGCGCATTCCAAAGGTAAGAGTGTGTACAGACATGGAATATGGGCAAGTTGTTCCTTAAGTCTTAGGCTAAAGGCTGGGAAAGGGAAACAGGGTCCCATACGAGGCTGGAAGCAGGCTGAGCTGTAGCCCAGTGCCAGGGTCCCACGTTTTATAGTCTCAGCTATTTATGAGTGCCCTGACTTCAGTAAGGTGCTCCTCAGGACCCTTTGTTGAACAGGCCACAAGTCTGGCAGGGCTGGGCTTATTAACCAGACAGTTCCTGGTGCCTGAGTGTTACTTGTGTTTCAACACTCCCCTGCCTTCCTTAAAGGCCCCTTCCAACACGGCTCTACAGCAACATTCACATCCATTCATCAGGCTGGGGCAGGATGCCTTGGATGGTTCCTGTACAGGATTTGGGGTGACAGGGTGTACCCCAGGGCTCCTGCTTCTCCATGGGCAGCGTCTGGGAAGGCAGGCTGTGGCACTGGGAAGGTCTGTGCTGCTCCATGCTGTCTCCTCGAGCGAATTCCATCAGGATTCCAGGAAGAAGCCGGCTTTTACTCCTGACAAGGAGATTCCACTGCACTTGCTGAGCTGGAGCACAGGTGACACAGGGCAGTGCAGGAGCCCTGTGAGTGGGGGTCTTTCAAGGCTGCTGTGAGCTGGGCTTTGAGCTGGACAAGCTCCAAAGAGCCCCTCCAACCTCAGCCATTACAAACTGCCAAGAACTTTAAAACCAGGAGCTACCAGCCAAGAGCATGAACAGAACAGCCAAGCTCTGCATGTGCACGCGTGGTATCTATGTTTTTCCTTGCAGGCATGAGGTTAAAGAAGTCATGACCTGTTTTGGTCACAAGCTGAAGATTTCCCAAACTGATGTCTGTCTGGAAGAGACCATCCTGGTTGGAAAGGCTGTGATTCCAACTGTCCCATGTCTCTGGCAACCCACTGAAGTTGTCACACTTTCTTAGAGCCTTTGAGTCCCTGTGCTGGCTGTGCCTCTGCCTGTGCTCCTCACCACTGGTTTAATTCTGCATTTCCTGGGGCCTGGTGGGTGGGAGTGTGTTATGACCCAGGGAGGGCGTCGCTGTCAGGTCATCTGCTGCTGTTAAATGTCCAGGGAGGGTTCAAGTGCCATAAAATTTCCAGGAACTACAGCTAGCTGCATCTTAAGTGGAAATCAGTGCCTGGGATGCTCTGACTGCCTGTCCATGTCCGGAATGGCCAGGGTGGGCGGCCTCCACACAGCAGCCTCTGCACTCCCAGAGCAAAAACACTCCTTTTCATTGTAATGTAAACAAAAAACTTCCTCCGGAGATTAGGGTGGCAAGGAAAGGGGAAGATCATCTCCCTCTTCTTGCCCTGCCTTTTAAGCAAATCATTTGAGAGGCCAGTGCTGTCTCCACACCCACGCACATCTCTAGACACAGCTTTGCCTGGATTTACAGCACTGCCAGCCCATTCTGGGGGCTGGGAACAGGTGGGAGCCAGCAGGTTTGCTCACTCACAGGTGAGTCAGCTTTGCCTCCCAGACAGGCTTTTGGGACCCAACACCTCTCTCATGGGACTTTGGCATCCCAGTGGTGCAGGGATCATGGTCAGCCAAGGGTGATGGCGTTGGGACTGGCTGATGGAGTGCTGCCAACTGGGAAAAAGCTTGTTTTTCCTTTATCCTGCTTACCTATCCATTCCTTGGCTGTCCCTTCCTCCTCCCAGGAGCCCCAGATCTCTACTCCCTCCTAAGCTTCCCCAGGGGATCATGTGGAAAGAAAATAATCAGTAAATACCCCTCATTAATGCCCCAGGATAGGGAGGAGCAGAAAGCAAACACTGAAGAAAAGAGGAGATGGATGAGGGGGATCCGCTAAAAACCTCACCTGTGCCCCTGAGGTCCCATTGGAGAGGGGATCCCTTGTTCTGAGGACAGCAGCACAGCAATGTCCCTGCCCCAGCCAAGGACGTGGGGCAACTCTGCAAATCTGTAATTAAACACTAACGATCTGCCCCTCTGTAATTAAACATTAATGCTCTGCCCCTCTGATGCCTGGCATCTGTTGAGCCTGGAAGGACCTGGCAAGCGTCTCTGTGCCTAACAGAAAGTCCTTGGGATACTGCCCCTGCCCCAAAGGGGCTGGCTAAGGCAAAGGGGGAAAATGATGTTGGATAAATCACAGGGACTGCAAACCAGCCCTCGCTGGAGCAGCACCTAGCATCCCTGGGCTGGCCAGGCTCACCTGGGCACACTCAAGGAAGGAGCTGTGGTCAGAGGCTGAACTGAGGGAAAAAAGACAGAAGTTTGGTTTGTTTTCTTTCTTCTTGGCTTTTAGCAAAATGGAGGAAAACATGACCCAGGGCTCTACTGACATCCGCCCTCCTGTGAGATGTTCTGCCTCTCCCCTGACACACTTTAGTACTTTTAATTTGGGCCAACACTGCCACTGCTCTGGGCCTTTTCTTTCCCAGCACCCTCTCAAAATAGCCCCCTCTGCATTGCCTGAGTAAAATGGTTTCTTTTGCACACCACAGTGAGCCGGACGGAGCTTTATTGCATCCTCTCTCCCACTGCTATCCCCATCCCTGGAGAAACATGGATTTCTAACGGAAGGCAATATTTCCACACTGCATTTGTGACAATTCAACTTAAATTCTCATGGCCTGAAATCCAGTTTTCCAGCACAATCACTATCAGCCAGTCTCTCGCCCTCCACATTTTTCCCCATTTAAACCTCTCCCACCTTCCCACTGGAAAACTGGATCCTGTTTGTCCAAATTGCGATGCAACTAGCATCACACCCGCAGTGAAGGCATGAGGAAGAGGCACTCAGAGAGGGACCCTGCACTGCTGGAATTTAGGTGAAAATATGCTCCAGCCAAGCAGCATTTTCTGTGCCATGGCACAAGTCACCAGGGAGTTTTCCAGATACTGAGATTTACAGAGCTGGCAGCTACTGGTGGAGATAATCTCCAGCACCTGGGGATCTGCATGGCTGTGCCATGTGCCTTGGAGGGGCTGCAGCCCTTAAAGCCACAACCAGAGCCCACAGCAAAAAATCAAGCTTTNAGCAGAGCTCAATAGACTCTTTTAAATTCTCTAATATTCTCATATTCTTTTTCCTTCCCAACATTTCAAAAGCTCAGGGCCCCAACCCAAGTGCTGCTGAGGACTGGCCCGAGCTTTTCCCACTGTGGCTGCTTGGGGGAACTGGATGAGACCAGGGTCTGCCAAATCAGTGGCAAAACAACCCCCCAAAGAAAGACACAGGACAGCAGTGTGGGGTTTTTGATTATTATTCAAAGGAAGACACTGCTCAGAAACATTGGATGACTTGTCAAGCACATCAGGTTACTTATGATAATAGCAGGAGAAACAAGAATTTGCTTTGGGCAAGGGCTGTCTCTCGGTAAAAGCATGTTAAACCACAACTGTGATGGTAACAGGACACTAATCACCCTTTTTCCCTGCTCAGGGAGACTGATGGGAGAAGTTTGCTGCTCCCACAGACAGTGTAATAGTGAGATTTGCTTTGCTTAACATAGTTAATACTCATAAAAGCCGGCAGCACTCCAGGCTGTTTGCTAGAACAGCTGTGAAGATTTTTATGGAGATGTATTGGGGACATTCAGATGCTGGTTTGATGGGAGGTATGTAAAAAAGTCATATTTGGTTTGTTGTTTGGGGACAGTGATGGAAAATTCTGCAACCATCTGCTGAAGATCAGGTACTTGGGTGATGACCCTGCTGCACTGCACCCCTGTTCCAGAGGGAATTTGGGGGCCAGGCTCTCTCCTGGCTCTCTCCTGGCAGGAGCTGGTGCTTTGGAGCCACTTGGTGCCGAACAGCAGCGTCCCCCCAGCTCCCTGTGATTCCTCAGATGGCTTTTACTGAACTCAGCAGCTCTGCCTGTGGCTTTCAGCAGCTCTGAATTTAGCTTTGTGTGTGCAGAGAAGCAATAAAAGGAAATCAAATGTTAATCAAACAGCAAGCATGCATCACTTCAGGCCAACTGTGATATTCAGATGTGCCCTGAATAGCATCTTGCCCCAAAGCTCATCATCTCCACCAGAACTTCTCATTGTGCAGCCTCTGATTCCAGCAAGAGTGGTAGCTTCCCCTCAGTAAAATATGTCTCCTGCCACTTCTTTGAGAGCCTCCCCATCCCTTTAGGAAATATTCAAGCTGACTCCAGGAGAATTAAGCTTATTCAGTCAATGGGTTCCATCAAGGAGAGAGGTGCTGATGGCTACGCTTATCTGCCCAGTTAAGACAGCTGCTAAATAGCAGCTCAATTCAGCAGCCATCCCTCAGGCTCCCAAGTGGTGTGCCCCACAACTGAAGTTGCAAGGGATAAGTGGAAAACTGTGGTGTTTCCTGACAGTATTTAGGAATAGATACATCCTGGAACATCCCCCTGGATGCTCACTCAGCTCAATGAGGCTCGATGACTTCGCTTTTGGAGCTCGACCATGAACACAACTGGGCATGGGGTTTTGCTGTTGGCAGTGTGATTTGGCCTGGGGAAGGTGTTTCTATTGAGCCAAGTTTTCAAGTTTCTTCCCAGTGGGAAGGCAAATTTTCCTCTGCATGTCTCCACAAAACAGGCCTCTCCCAGGCTTCACCATGACCATCCCACACCACAAGCCCTGCAGTCTCCAGCACTGGTGTCTGGTGCTGAAACAACCCCTTGCAAAGCAGCCACCAAATGAGGATGACACCTGGAGTCCACACAAGGATGCTTGTGGATCCCCAACAGAAAAAGAGGAGAAACACAGCAGAATCTCAAGGGTCTGTCACAGAGGCAAGAAATTGCCTGTGCCTGCATCTTGGGACTTTTTCCATGTCTGGGCTGAAGTCTGTGCTCAGAAGGGAAGGAAAACCAGCATCTTGTTTTTAATGATGGCCTCTGTTTCTGGAGGCTAATACTGCTCCTCTCTGCTGATCCTGCAGGATCTTTTCAAATGTCCATTTAGCTCTCCCAATGCTATTTATGTGATCACTTCAGATTGCAAGAAAAGAGCTTTTTGTGGCTTTACTTAAGGAGTTGGGGAGGGAAAAAGTCCTGTTTGCACTGCCTGCTATTTAGAGTGCCAGCCCCCCTCCCTCTGGGGGAAGGAGGGGGCAGCGGGTGAAGCCGGAGGTGGGACACAAAGAAATCAGCCAGTGATTCTGAGCTTTGCCATGCTGAAAATTAAATTTGGCAATGCTCTGCAGGGGCAGCTGAAAACCCCACCCAAAGAAAACAACCCTTGAGCTTTCTTGTGTTAGAAGGAGGCCAGAGCTGGAGCTCTTGGCTCAGAGCATGGCTGAAGCCCGAGGGTGCACTGGGAATGGGGCTGCCACGATCCCGGGATGTGGGGCAGTGAGTTCCCAGCCCAGCAACACCGGGCTCTGATCCCTGTCTGCCACTTCTCAGTGGTGGCAGGAGGGACAGCACTGTGCTGCGGCTCTGCCTGCTCCCTGCTCCTGCAGGTGATGTCCATGTCCTCCCAGCTACAGGGGACACAGCTCCTCCCAGTACAAACACCAGGGAAAAAGAACCCCCTGGACTCCAAAGTCCATCATCACCCAACCACCCAACCTGCACAGAGACTCCCGTGGGACTGGAAATGGGACTGCTGCAGGTCGGCGTCCCCATCCCCACCACCACCAAGTCTGGAAGCCGCTTCTCAGCCTGCTCACGCTCTCAGGCAGCAGGGAGCTCTCCTGTGATGCAGAGACTGCATCAAGGCATCATCTGCCCCCTCAATAAAATCTGTATGCGGCTCCATTTTCAGGAGGCACTAAGAACTGAATCTAGCAATGCATGCCAGCCTGAGTGCCACAAATTAAACCTCCCTCCAGTGGGCCAGTGGTGGCTCCAGCACCCTTCCAACCCCCTGCTGTTCAAAAGCTCAGGAATTGCTCTCCTCCCCTTTTTTGGACTGCTGTTGATATTTTAAAATATCAAAAGAAAGTCTTGGCCTCTGTCAGTTTAACCCCTTTCCCCCTTGTCCTGGCACTCTGTGGCTCCCAGCTGTGGTAACAAGTGTCTTCTCCTTGTGGTGACCCTGGGATGGAAGGTTCACTCTTCCTCCATCCAGCCACCCAGGGAGAGATGGCACCTCCAATAAAAGCCCTCAGTTTCACTCTGTTCTGTAAAATGTTGCAAAATCAGACCCTTTTTTCTTTTCATTTGTGGACAAACCCTGTTGGCTTTGGCTAGGTGCTCCTGGAGTCATCTGGTGGTACCTTCTAGACATCCAAGAGCTTTCAATTGTGCGCACCACTGCCCCAAAGAATTACTGTCCTCTGAAGCTGATCTGCAGTTCTTTCCCATCCTTCCTGCATTTTTCACTGCTCACAAGACAGTGTTAACAGCCCTTCTCAAGTACTGCCTATTTACAGGAGAGATTTTTCCAGACGTAATTCACATTACTGGGTGCCTGAAGACGCCCAAAAGTTATTTAATCTCTGCATTAATACACATATATATCTGCAGTATCCTTGTCCAAATTAAATCCAAGTTGCTCACTCCAAGCCAGCCCTCCATCATTAGAAGGAATGCATTAAGAAGGCGAGGGGATGGTGAAAAGCTCAATTCAGGGTACTGAGAGCTGTTCCACTGACTTCTGCCAGCGATGCAGCCGCACAATAAATATAACACAGCAGCAGCTCCCAGCGGGACAGGGACCTCCTGGTGGCCCCACATCCCCTCCTGGCTCTCCGCGCACCGAGAGGGCCACATCATCCAGGCTTTGCTCAGACAATCCCAAGTATCTGCTGCCTTGGGAGTCTCATGAATGCAGGGGCCCCACTCAAGTTGCCTAAATTGTGAGCTGGCACCCAGTGACAGAGACTGATTTAGGCCTCACTGCTTTGCACTGCAGTTAGAAAAATACTGATGACTCGTTATCTGTCTTAATCAGCAGCAGCAAACAAATGAGAGACAGGGAGACATCCAGAAGGGAATATACCACATTACTCCTCCTTAATGATTGCACAGTTACTTAATTTGTTGTAGAGATGTAACTTCAGGCATCACTAAATACTGGAGCAGGGACGTTTTGGTGCAGGGAAGATCTATGGGTGCAATTTAAAAGCTCTTTGTTTGGGAGCGGTGACGTCCATGGGTGCTGGTACCGATCCCAGCTNGTGCTAGTACCGATCCCAGCTCCACGGACAGGCTGGACACCATCCCTCCCCAAGACAAATGAAGACCATGTCCCTCCACAGCTAAAATGCACCAGCTGAAAATGGTGGAGCCCCACTCCACTCTTTATCTGCTGTGCTTGTGGGGTGAGGAGGACAACAGAGGACCAAGGCCAAGACTGAGCACAGAATCCCAGAACGGTCCGGGTTGGAAAGGACCTTAAGGCACATCCACCTCCACCCCTGCCATGGGCAGGGACACCTTCTGCTGGACCAGGCTGCTCCAAGCCCCGTCCAACCTAGCCTTGGGACACTTCCAGGGATGGAGCAGCCACAGCTTCCAATGTCTGATGGCTTCTGGGTGGTCATGTCCAACCCGCCCCTCCCTAGGCACTGCCCGTGCCGGGGCAGCAGAGCTCTGGCTCAGACCTTTGGCACAGCTCACTTGGGGAAGGCAGCATGTGGAGTAAAGCTCATGATCTGGGCACACCAAAGAAAATAACGCAAGCAGTACATTTCCCACTGCTTTAGATGATGGTATCTGCCTCCCTGTAAGGACATTTCCCCCAGTCCTGTGCAGCCAGCCCCTCTCTTTGTGATCCCAAGTGCTTTAAAATCAAAGCTGAGAGCATATCCAAGTGCACTCTGAGCTCCCTGCAAAACCTCCAGCCCCAGTCTGCCCATTTGACTGGATTTCTAACCCAGTTGTGGCTTAGGGACTGCTGGCCAGCAGGGTTAGGCACTGCTGCAGTGCAAATTAATAGGTATCAAATTCATAACCCTTGATTCACTCTGCTGACTCATACACCACAACAGGGGCAGCCTTGAAGTGAAACAGAGGAATTTTCACCTGGCTGGAGGAACCAACACGTGGATCAGCTCCCAGACAGCAGAGGAGCAACTCCCAGTGCTTCAGACTCCTCTGTAAATCCAGGGCTTTTCTATCTCCTTTTAGTGTAAAATGCAAGTTGGCATTTTCCAAATCACCTATGGGATTTACATACCAAATTCCTCTTCATTTTAGAAGGCTCTATGTGTGCAAATACCTTGATCAGCACTGAAAAGTTTAGTGTATGGTGAAAAAACCTGCAAAGGTGGAGGGCCTTTGCATAGGCAGGAACTGTGCATCCAAAGCAGGTTTTCAGAACCAGGTTTTACTGTGCACATTCTGGGCTGGAGAAGGAAAACTGTAACACCTCAAAGCCAGCAGCAACCATCTATAAAGGGAGAAATGCATGTTTCAGCATTTACCTGAGCAAACAAACAGGATTAGCTCTTAAAATATCTTCTTGAAGACAGCATAAAGCTTTGGGAGAATACCATAGGAGTGTTTTTGTTTTTTGTTTGTTTGTTTGTTTGTTTGTTTGGTTTGTTGGGTTTTTTTACTACAGGTGGATAGTAATTGTGGGCAATGAAAGCTACTCAGAGGTAAATTTAACCTTTCGGGTAAGTAACAGGCTTTCAAAAAGTTGTCTAAATGGAAACTTCCCAAAATGAATTCCAGCAGCACTGAAGGCACATTCACTTTTTTAATGGTTCAAACATAGCAGGAGGTGAAGTGGGTGAAGTGGTATCAAACAGGTTAATTTAAAATAAATCCATTAATAGAACTACCATTAAACTACTGCATCAGCTAACAATGTTAACAGTAAAATCAACAGCCAAGGGGAAGAAAAGTTGGACCTTCCAGAGACTAAACCTTTAGGTGAAGAAAAAAAAAAAAAAAAAAAATGCATGCATAATGTGCTGTAGTGTTTCTGCTGCTTTCACCTCAGTGGCTCAGGTGCCAGGAGCAGCCACGGAACAACGCCTGCCATGGGACAGGTCCAGTCCTGGTGCCTGTGCCCTTGTAGCCAGTGTTTCCCAAGGAACTGGGATGCAGAGAAGCAAACTCATCCAAGGACTTAGCTGGATGTTACCCTGCAGTGGTCTGGGCAGCTCCCAGGGACACTGGGATACTGTCAGGGAGCAGCAGTTCCCACAGGCAGCCACAGCTCTTGGTGCATGCAGGAGTGGGAGGACATCCTGATCTAAGGAAATAAGGGCCCAGATAGCCCCTGGATGCCAAAGCACCAGGCCTGTGGTCCCTGCCCAGGTATCTCCACTCAAAGGCAAAGGTTAACAACGAAAGAATAACAAGCAGGACTTTCTTCCTGGGTCTGGTGAGCTTTTAGCCAACTTACTCGCCTCTTGGTTGCGCTTTGTGTGAAAATATGATTTTTATGGCCCACTTTAACATTTTTATGTCTTTTTTTCTTCAGAAAAAAAATCTCACATTTGGTGTAAGAATTAAAACAGTATTTCATGCTTAACTGCAATCACAGATGATGTATTGAAGAGAGCTGGCTTCATGTCAACTCAATATAAAGCCAGAATTGAATCTAACTTGGTCACTACAGCTGTGCAATGTTTTATGGGGTGGGGGGGTTTTTGCAGATGAGTCATAAATGAAATGGAAACTGTGACTGGGCTCATTTTGTATCAAACAGGAACAAAAAAATGTAAGGAAGAACCAGGACTGCTATACATTTGTCTGAGTTGTTCCTTTAGAGGTGGAGCGTGCTGCAAACCCAACCCAGCACTGGGCGATGCTGCAGCGGCAATCAGTTGGCACAAAACGCCTGCCAGGGCACTGGGGGCTTCCTGAGCTGTGGGGAACCACATGCTCGGGATCAGCCTCCATCTCCTGTCTGGAAAACATCATCACTGCAGTCCAGATCCCTGTGGGATGGGGTCAATTGATGGAGAAATGCCCTCAGGCCTTCCTGCCATCATGGCATGAATGTGATGCTTGGAGGGCACCAGCATGTCCCTCTTGTGCTTCCCACCTGGTGACAGATTTTTCTGATGGCAGTTTTGAATGTGAGGTTGCGTTAGAAATGGGATTTCAAACCAAAGATAAAACTTTCCATGTAAGGAAGGAGCTGCTGTGGAAACCATTTCTTCCTGCTCTTGGCTTGTGTTTGAGTTGTTGGGTTTTCTCACTTTGAGCAGAACCCATCTCCTGCTGCCTTCACCATCGTTCCCATCTCCCTGGCCTCCACAGTCTTCACCACTATTCCCAGCCTCTTGGCCTCTGTGATGATGGACACAGAAATGATGGCCATGGGTAGGTAAAACCCATGTGAAAGGCGAATTTAATGTTAAAAGTTAGTCAGCAAAGGTTTCCCTTCCAGTCAAAGGATGGATCTTCTGGGGGGTGTTTAACAGTATCAGCCTTTGGATCTACCTGTTTTCATCCCTATAAATTTAGGATGGGCTGCAGTGGCAAAGCTCCCATTTCTATGCAAATCCATACAAATGATTGATTACAAGTAGAAACGGAATAGCACAACGGCAGAAACAGTATTTCTTAGTTTGTGTGGGGAATTTAATTACCTGCCTGTGGCACAGAAAAGGAAGATCAGGAGAACATCTTCCCTGACCCCACTCCAACCATTAAGCCTAGTGTTAGAGAGACAGGACATGGCACTGCTGTGCCAAAATCTGCATCTCCTGAGGAAACAGGAGGAGGGAGTGGACGGGGCATGATGGTGGATGGATCTTGAGGACACACATGGGGAGACCAAAGCACTGCAAGGACAGGCACAGCTCAGTCTGATCGACAGAAGAGACAAGCAGAGGTTGGTGCTTCTGGAATAAACAGGCCCCTGAACACTTCTGCTGGGACCTGTCCTGATTTCTCCAGCAGCTGCAGAAGCAGCTGTAATCCATGTTTTGTCCCAGGTTTGTTCTTCCACTACCTGAATTTAACAGTATTCATGGCATTTCCAGGATGCTTTCAGATGGTGCCGTACCAAGAGTCTGGCTGGTGACAGAAATAAAATGAGCGGTGCTGGTTTTGCATGGGAACAGTTGCATTTAATGAAATCACCCCATGAAAAAGGAAGGTCCTTTTCTTTGCTCATAACTCTGGGTGTCACCATGAAAGGCACGTGGGCCTTTATACTCTGGCAGGTGTGATATTGTGCTGATGTGCTGGGACAGGAGTTATTCTATCAGATAACAGCTGGGAATGATGAAAGGCTGCAGAAAAATTATGATCCATGTATGTCGTTCTGCATCCGTCCTGGCCAAACTTCCCAAATGCTTTGTTACCCTTCTCTGCAGTCTGTTTTCATTACTTAATTCCTGGATGAAACTCTTGCTCACCCTCTGGTCTCAGTGGCACCACAGGATCTGAAAGGCTCACAACCTGTTATCCTCCCCCATTCCCCTGGAACAGGGAAGTGCACTGGGCAGACTGAGGCACAGAGGCAGTGGGGACTTGTGAATGGATACCGGTAATTCAAACTAAACCCAGCAGAAAACTATATTTGACTTGCAGCAACAGGAAGGTTTGAGGCTGCAAACTGCCTTCTCAAGTGTGATGGGAATTGGTTCACACCTTATTGGCAGAGGGAAGGAACTGTGGGACAGGGTGGCAAAGTGATGGACAATTACTTCCAAAACTTCTCCATTTCTGAGTGTTCCCACACTCTTCAGCTAGTTCTCTGCCTTGTTTTTCCCATGTTCATTTTGTGCCTTAGAAATTTTTTTCAAAGCCTGAAGGGGGATTTAGACATTAGAATAGCTACTGACCTGATATGAGTTAATGATTTTATAAACCCCTAAAAAATGTTTTATTTTAAAAGATTGGTGTTTCCCATTGTATTTTTTCAATGCCAATTAATTACTTAATTCATTAGCAATGTAACACAGGAATAGTCTTTGAAAATCTGCTGCTTTGTGTAGATGCCTTTAATTATGGATAATTAAATACTGTGGAAAGACCTCATTACACCTCTGAGCATTTTCTAATCTGGAAAATGAAACACACTCCTGTACTCCTGAACACATAAAGCAAAAGCTGAGCTCAACAGCCACAGGAAGTAAAATAAGATGGGAAAACAAACATCCCAAAAGCCAGAACCATTCCAAACCCTGCAACTAAAAGAGGGTGGAAATTCCTAGGGAGGCTGGAAGGCCCTGTGTATGCCCTGACACAGGACTGGACCCAGACCCTGCCTTGTTGGGGTACAAGGGGGAGCCCAATGCGCTCAGTGTGGAGCTGCTGCAGCCAGCCAGCAAACATGGGCCCCATGAACAGAACTCCCTGTCAGCCCTTGCTAAAGGTGGGAACAGATTTCCAGATGGTTCTTGTACATATGGCAGCAATAGCCAAAGCTGCCACAAAGAGCATAGCTCTCCAAACACAGTCATAGGCTGACCTTGGAAGAGGAAAACCTGCCAATGGCAGAAGTTCCGCTGTTGGTTTCTTTCTGTCTCAGAGTTTTAGCCCCAGAAGAAAGCCAAGGAAATGCCTGTTTTGAAGACAGCATTGCCCCAGTGCCTCTCAGACAGATCCCTTCCCTGACTCTCACTTTGCATCCTTCCTCCCTGGGCCATGAAGTGACTGCCAAACTCAGGGAATAAATTCTCTTGCCTTTATTTATTTCTCAGCTGGCAAATTTTTGGAGAAAAATTGGGACAGGTCTTGTGGAACGTTAGGGGCAGGATGACATAAGGGGCACAAATACATGTCTGGCACAGACAATTGGAGACCCTGAAAGGAAGAAAATGTCACCCCTAACACGTGGGCTGCCTGCCTGCCCTAAATCAAAGCAGCAATGTGGCACACTATTACTGTATCCCTGCCCATTGCAGCAGATGGAACTGGATGATCTTTAAGGTCTCTTCCAACCCAAACCATTCTGTGATGATTTGTGGGTGCTGATGTCCAAGTGTGGGGTGCTGCCCTGCTCCAGAGATCCCCACCTGGGGTGCACTGCCAAAATCCTCAACACAGCAGATGATTTCAGCTGAGAAATGCAGAAACTCAGCCACCATGTGGGGAAGTGCAGGAGGAGACCCTGCAGCCCATGGGACGTTGCTGGGATGTGGTGCCCATGGCAGTTGTCAGGATTCCTACTGCATGCTGCCAGGTGCCAGGCCTGCCAGCAGTGCCAGACTCACTGCCACTTCCATCTCACCCGCTGGTGAAGTTTGTGGCATGATAAGCTTGTGTGGGGGATTTATTTTTGCCCAACAGAATAGTGGAAAACAGGAAGTCAAAGATGTCTTCTGACCCCCATGGCTGTGACCTGTTAGTGCACACAGTGATGAGAACCATTGGGTTGGCCCCACCTTGGAACCAACATTCAATGAGCCCACGCAATCCCTGGGTTACTGCAGACTTCCCTGTGCCAACACTTCGTGTACCAGGGCATGTTGTGCCTAGAAAGCCCAAACGTCAGTCAGGAGGACAAAATGCACACATTTTCTTGATGTACTTTGAGCCTCACCTGCAGGTCTGACAAACCCTGTTCCAGCAAGGAAAAGCTTTCACACAGGGCTTTAGAACACTGGGGTATCCATGGGTGGAAGAGCCCAGCCTGTTTGGCACAGGCTTTCCTGATGGTGCCTGTCAGCATCCCACAGGAACCTGTCAGGCACTGCCACTACCACTGCTCCTGATGCTCTGCTCTCCTCTCCTCTGCTACTTTAACCCTTGGTTAGCAGAGGAGCTTGGGCATGTGAACCCAAGAGGGAGAGTGCAGGCAGCACTTCCCAGAGAGGGAGAAAACAAGCACAGGAGAAGGGGCAGTGCAAACTGCAAAAATGCTATGCACACAACAGAGGAGCAAGGAAAATCCTGGGTGTTTCTCGCTGGGGGCTTGAAATGCCTTCTGTGGGCCAGTCCTCTTTCCGCAGCTCTCCTCTAGCCTTTAGATCCATAGATGCAAGTTAGGCTAAATCTGTAAATAAAAGTAGGCGCCTTTATTTCAGGGGTTGATCCAACTAGGAAACCCAAATAACCATTTGGGCAGGGGTGTCTCTCAAGTCTGGGTGAAACTGTCCAAGGAGGGGCTTATGCAGGCACAGGAACTGGCCCTGACTCTTTTTTTTTGCATGTGAAATCTTAACTGCCATGCTGTTAGGATGAATGAGAGAGGGGACAGATCCTCAGCTGCACACGAAACATGGATGTTTCCCCCAGAGCAAGGCAGCCAAGCCACTTTACACCAGCCTCAGGAACTGGATCACAGCATTTTTACTCTCTGAGGGGGCATGATGTAGCCAAGACAGAAAGTGGTTTCTGTACAAAACACAGCAAATATATCTAATCGTTACTACTGTGGGCAGCTTTTCATTTTTTATCACAGTTTCCCATTTGATTTACAATTTAATAATTACAGTTTGACATTGCCTGTAATAATACATTTCTTTTTTGTTTGGCACAGCTTGAAAAGTAACCAGAAATTCCCTCTTGCTGCTTTCCTTGTAGCATAGGAGGATGTTAGGGGGGGATCAGTCACTGCCTGGGTGTTGTAGCCCTTTCTGTCTGTGGTGAGAGCTTCCAGGGCTGGGGCAGACACAGCTTCTCGGGGCAGTCTGTGAGGGTCTCAGCATCCTCACGGGGAAGAATTTCTTCCAAATGTCTAAACCTACTCTCTGTCAGTGTGAAGCCATTCCCCCTTGTCCCGTCACTCCAGCCCTTTGTAAGTAGTCCCTTTCCATTTTCCTTGTCAGCTTCCGTCAATCCTGGACCTGTTTACTTACCCAGGTGAGAGGGAGAGCCAAGCAGGAAGGACATTTCCCATCACAGTAAGAGCTATTTCTCCTAGCTCTCACCCACATGGGGGAGGGAAAGTCAAAGGTGCAAATACTTTCTGCTTTCAGTAAAGATCAGAGCAGGCTGTCTGAAATAATCAATAGGGCAAAAAAAGCCCCTTAGTTTCTGTCTTCCCCATTGAAATATTCCAAAGTATAAAATAAAGATGTACATCTAAAACCATGTCACCCCCTTTATCCTCCCAGATCTGAGGGAGTTTGTTCTGAAAGCATTAAATGGGGCATCTCATCACTTCCATTTTTTTCCCCAACCTTTTTAACGTACAAACAGCAAGTTTGCTGTAATTGGCCCTTTTCCCAGGGAGGTTTCAGTGAGTCAGCATTTTCTGACCAACATATTCCCATCTTCTTCAAATACTTTCAGGCAGCTGCAGTGAAAAAAGTCAAAACTTTGACAGCCTGGGGAGAACTCCATGTTCCCATCTTCACACAGACCCGCTGCTCTCAACAGATCCATGAGCATGACACCAGCGCTCCTCCTTTTGGAACAGCAGCTCCTGCTCCATTTATTCTAACAAACTGCTTCCCTACCAGCACTACCTGGCACAAAACACTTGTAACCAGGACAGACTGTGGCTTAGTTGATGTAAAATGAGTTACATCAGTTTGCATCAATTGTGGTACTGGTCCATAATGACTCCTTTTTCTTTGAACTCCTCAGTGAATTCCTGGAGGAGGTTATGATTGTAGAAGTGGGCACACGTGGAATATGGACATCCTGGAGTTCACCTCCATTACACATTGCTGACAGGGTCCCATGGGTGACTCCTCTTCCCTTAAGCTGCATCAGCATGGCCAGGGCTGCAAAGAACTGACCCAGGCCAACCCCACCAGCCACAGCAAAGAAAGCAACATCCTCTCCTCGTTCTCACCTGGCTTTTATTTGTTCATGACCAAGCCTAAGCTCTTCAGTCTTGGGCAGTAATTCATATAACACTGCAGAAGGGTTTTCAAAACACAAACAAGGAGAGCAAGAAAGGAATCCCGGCACCAGCCAAGCTCTTTTGCAGCTTGTGCTGCAGGGATGGAGCCAAGGGGAGCCTTGTGTTGCAGCAGCAGTGCCCTGTGTTGGGCCTGCTGACCTGCACTGACAGCTGAAGGTACCTGTGCAAAGCCAGAGCACGAAGCAAGGCAGCTGAGATTGGGGGGGTGGGCCAAGGGCTGGAAGGAAATGGACGCTGACGTTTGTGGACAGCAGAGCACCTTGCACCACACGAGTTAGTTATGCGATGGGTGGCACTGTCCCAACCTCTCCCCGTCCTACGGGAACCTCCCTCAGGCAGCACAGCTCCACCCCTGTCACGCAGCAGCACCGCTGCCACCCACACACGGTGTCCTTGCACCCTCCCCTGGCTGCACTGCAGCAAACTGAGGGTCCCTCTGGCAAACGGCTCCACCAAAACTGCACTTATCTTTGTTCTGCCCACTTGATGCACTTCACCAGCAAATCAGGGAGAGATGAGGAAAAACACACCTTCAACCCACGTTTTAGTCTCTCCAGCCAAAGTGACAGGGTGGGGCAGTGTATGGCCACACAGTAACAGCCAGGCTGAGATTACTGCCCTGCTGTTCTTCCGAGCTGTGCCCATGTGGGAGGGACAGAAGGCTGCCCTGAAATGCAGCACCCTGCCCAAGGAGAGGGGATGGAGGCGTAGGAAAGGTGGAGGGAAGGAAAGGAAGCAGGAGGAGAAAACTTCTAAATGTCTTTCTTAATTCTAAGTTTCTCAGACGTGCTTAGCTCTAATCTTTAATTCATATTTTCATTACAGTCTCTTTGCTCTGTAAAGTCTGCATTTCATGTAAAAGGAGCAGCTCAAACATAAATTATTTGACATAAGTCAACCCCTTCTTAACATCCTCTACTCTACATATGTGTAGGCTCCAATAAAAAAGCATTAAACATTCATCAAATTAGAAATACATGAAGACAGTGTCTGTGACTCTTCTTATACAGATATGCTTCATAATCCCAACCTTCTAGAGCAGCCAAAGCAAACCCCCTCTAATCCTTTCAGAAACCCTGACCATGCAAAACACCTCAGCCTTCTGCAATGTGCCTCTGAACCACCCAGAGGTATCAGCAGGTCAGATCCTCAGCTGGAGTAAATCAGAATAAAGCAATGTTGTGTTTTACACCAAGTGACACCGATACAGGATTTGGCTTTAAGCTTTTCTTGCAGCAAAATCGTTTACAGCAATGTCATTGGATCATAAAGTTACTTTTGGTATTAAAGTCACACCGAGAATCAGGCGGGGAATAGCAACACGATGCCTGCTTTAATTTCAGTACTGTCCAGGCTCCTTGTGTTCTGCAAAGGAACCTGGCTTCCCAACGGGAATCTAGGAACTCTTCCCCTCCAAAAAACCCCTAACCTGCCCCTTCTCTACAAGACACTATCATGATGATAGTGAATCTTGAACTACCACTTGCACAGGCCAGTGCACACAAACTTCAGCGACATTTCTCCAAGGGGGAACAATCATTATGACCAAAAGTTTCTTCATAAATATTTCTGAGTTTAAAGAGTAATGCAGACCATGTAACATTTCCCACTTCTCTGAGAGCCACGTCCATTGAAAGAGCTTTGGAGCTGGTCCCATCCCACAAACGACTTCTCATTATCCTCCCTGACCCCCCTCTGCCAGGGTGCCTGTTACATTCCTCTGAACTCTGCTGTGGGGGAAGCACGGAAGCATGGTTAGGACCTGGGGTACAAATCCAGGGTAGCAGCACTTGCAGCTCCTGCCTGGCCTTCAGCAGTCAGGCAGAGCCTTTTCCTGCTGTGTTTGTCAATGATCCCTTTCTTGCTTGCTGGGCAGAGGCAGAGCACACAGAGGCTCGGGAAGCAGCAGGTGACCCGAGCAGGTGAACAAGCCAGGTTCAAGGGCTGCTGGCTGCAGCTCCCTAGGAATGGAGCTTTTCCAGCAGCATCCCTGTCACTCCACAGTCCTGCACCCCGGCTTTGTGTGAGCACTGAGCTGTGGGATGGACTTAATCACATTAAGTGCTGCTCAGTTCAGGGCTTTTTTGTTCTCTAAAGGCTTTTCCTCTCCCTCGTCGCCCTCAGTCTCACTTTCTCTGAAACTTCATGAGGTGGCAGATTCAACTTGGCCCTCTCTGATGCTGTCCAACAGCAGGATGGCTAATTTTGGAAGTTTTAACTTTTCCAAAGCTTTTCACTGTTACAGAGGCCTCTTCCAACAGCTGTGACCATGGGGAGCACATCAGTCTTGAATCAGCAGGGCATTTAAGCATCTGGATAATCCAAGTGCTGGAGATTTCCAAAGCAATGGAGGATCTACCTCTTGACAGATGGCTTCATGTCTAATTCTCACCAGCAAGTTCAGCATCTACATGCCTTTAACCCCTTGGCCTGATGTGATCAGATGGACGAGCTCCACTGAAAATTGGTTTCTCAAGGAACAGTAAAGCAAGCACTTTGTCAGGTGGGTGTCTACCTGGCCCAAATGCACCTCCTCATTTTCAGTCTTGATCTTCTACCAGCTTTCAAATCTATCCTTTCTCTCCTCTGTTGGTAATCAAATCACTGCTTTAATTGAGCTATGACGAAACAATGACCTGGAGCTTCAGCGATCCACATCTTGCAGATAAATAACAAGTTACATTTAAGCAATAAAGCACCAGCACTGGATTACTCCATATGAAAAGAGCACCACAGGTCACACTCCTGCTGGTCATCACAAAGAACATTATCCATTCTTTCCCATGGCCCCTTGGGCTGACACCTGAAGGGGGTGGTGGCCGTGGGGGTGACCAAGTGCCCCAAAAGTTGGCTGCTATCAGTAATTCACAACCTTGCAGGGTGATGTGGCTATGCTATTCTACTGCCTTCAGTTGCCAGGACCTGGGGAGAGGATGGTGGAGTCCAGCAAAATCCAGTGTGGGGAGCACTTCTTCTCCTTGGCTGGGCACATTCCCTTGCATCTGCACAACCAACCAGCACATTGCATAGACTGTGATTGAAGGGGGTTTAAGTGCAATCTTAAAATCTGGCCATTTCAGGAATTCCTGAAATAAATTAGAAGAGGAATTTTATTTAGTTGTTGTTTCGTTTTTGTTTTTGTCTTTTTCTCTAAAGGGATCTCCCCATGGCTCCAAATCACTGTTTTCCACAAAGTAAATGTACATGAAGTCTTCTCTCATCCTCTTGCCACATTTTCTGTGTCGCCTTTATCCTCCAACAGTTGTATATAATCAAATGGCAGACAAAACATCCTGTTCCCAAATTCTTCCCTTTTTTCCTCTCAAACTTTTTGTAATTTTTTTCCATGCTTCCTTGATTTTTTTTGTCACTGATCAAGTTGGAAGCAGAAACTTTCCAAAACAATGACCTGGAGCTTCAGCGATCCACATCTTGCAGATAAATAACAAGTTACATTTAAGCAATAAAGCACCAGCACTGGATTACTCCATATGAAAATCTTGGCACTTTTCAAGACAGTCATAATTTGGAACAACAGAGACCATGGGGGGAAGGGTTTGTCATTGCTGGTTACCAACATGCACTGTTAATCCATCACCTTCACCTAAAAAAATTTACATTGAGATTGAGCCTTTTGTCCTGCAAATTCCCGAAGGGTTTTTGCAAAGAGGACAGCTCCCATTGCCCTCCCAGGTCAATGCCTGGGCAGGGGTTTGGCTGTGCCCTGGCTGGGAAGGAAGGGCCCTGCTCTCGACTGCATAGCCAGTGCCTCTTTCTATGGCATCCAGGTGTTCCTGCCCTGCTTACTCTGGGAATGGAAATGAAGTTCATGAACCACCTCTGAACTGGCTGGGCAGGACAGGAATAGCCTGGCCCACGTCCAGACACCAACTGCCCCACTGCCCACAGCACAGCTTTTCCAAAGGGACACCCCCTGGGCACTCCCAAACATCTCCCACTTAGAAAAAATTAATTTATTCACAGCACTTGCTAAGAAAATGCAGCCTCAAAGGTCTGCCCCCAGGTGTTCTTCTACACAGAGACATGCGAAGCTCGCTCAGGGACACATGTAACACAGATTTGTTTGCCAAAGGAAAGGCTTCAACAGGCTGGGAAAATCCTTGGGGGGTTCCTGAGCAAGACACACTGTGTTACAGCAGGATCAGACTGGGGTGCAGAATGCTTATTTCAAATTGACTCCGACAGAGAAATAATGAGCAGCAAGTTTATATTTCAGTAAATTAAGAGACAAGCTTAGGTAAAATGTGGGTTTATATGCATGGAAATAAATTATTATTTACTCACTTTTGTGCTCATGCCAAAGCCTCAAATATGAAGACTTTTGTAGGGATTTATTAATATTTATAACACATTATAATATATACCCACAAGAGCTTTGCCTGGAGACATGCTATTTTACCAATGTAAAATCTGTTGAAGGTCAAAAGGATCTTTTACTTGTGTGTGGATGGCAGGATCAGCCTCTTTACTTGGAAATCTGTATCAACTGTGATAATTTAAAACTTTAATTAAAGACCCGGTGACAGATTATCTATGAAATGTCTTCCTGCCCAGTATTCCATCATGAATGTCTCCAGAAGCCCAGGCTGAGTAAGCACACTTGCCAGGAAATATTTCACTGTGGACATGTTAGCTTTTATCTGGCTCGTTGGGTAACAAATTCTTTTGTTGAGGATTGGTGACAACAAAAATTAAATTAGAGGCAAAACCAGACCCTAACCCAACAACTTATAATGTGTTTTGTTCATCCCTCAAGAAAATGAAACACAGGGAATTTCTCCATTTGTGCACTGCAGTAAGTGCTTGCAGCTGGAAAGCAGAGGGACCAACTTAATCTGGATCACAGATTAAACCAGATGAAGTGATGTGAGGGATGATACATGGGGATGCCCCCGCTCCCAGCATCCTGCACTGTTCCCATTCCACATCCAAAGGGTTGAAGGAAATGGGAAGAGCAACCTCCAAGTGATGCATAGAAAAGGAGTTAAAACACATACACATCCCACCAACACCAGGGCCCACCTCAGAGCAGTGGATGAGTTTATGGGGAGGGACAAGCAGAGGTCTGGGAATGAAGAGCTCAGGGTGAGGAGAGAAGGGACCAGAACACCACACAGGCACCTCTACAGCCCTGGCCACAGGAGCATGCACACCTCGCTGGGAACTTTTGCTTGGAAAGGCTCTGGCATAGGCAGAGTGGAGGATGTTCTCACAGAACTGCAGCAGAACCTGGGGCAGGAGGGACAGTGATGGTGGCACTATGAGCTGGACTCTAACAGTGACAGTGACAGGCCATTTGAGATCCTGCAGAGGAGAGAGTTAACGGCAGTGACACAGTTTTGTCTGGAGAAGTCACAGGGACTGGAAATAACTCGGGGCCATAATTCTGTGGTCTGTCACTACCAGGAAACGTGAAATCCAGTGACCTTTCATCTCTGTGACAGAAATGCTGCACACCACCTGAAGCCATTGCCCTTAAAATCCACTCTGACAAATTGGATCATAGGACACAAAGGAGAAAACGTCCTCTGCCTCCCTCACCCCCAAATCTGAGCCTCCCAGTGAAGTCTGCACGCTCTGTGTGGAATGTGGTATTCCTTGCCAGCCTTGAATGAGCTGCTGTGGTTAGTGAGGCATCAGATAACAATTTCATTTCTTTGGCCAAGGAGGAACAAATCTCCAAAGCCATTTGTTCAGACTGCTCTTAAATGATGGGAGAGAAATCAGTATTGCCTTTCTATGAACCTGCAGGCCAAGAATGTTAGAATCAACAGATATTTGCATTATCACAGGCTGGTTTGGGTTGGAAAAATCTTAAAGATCATCCCCTTCCATCCTGTGCCATAGGCAGGGACACCTTCCATTATCCCAGGTTGCTCCAAACCCCTTCTAAACTGGCCTTGGGCACTTCCTGGGATGGGACAGTCACACCTTCTGTGGGCAGCCTGTGCCAGTGCTGACTGAATCACAGCACTTCTGCCCTTGGCAGGATGTAATTAATGAGGTTGTGAAAAACTACCCGACTGTATGGAAAGAGAATTATTCTGTCATTAATAGCAGCAACAGCCAAACAAGCAGGCAAGCCATGCTCCTAGCAGCTTGCAGCAAATGATGCAGGGCTGTGTTTTACCTAAAATGAGGATTTGCCTTACCTTAAGGTAGCTTTTGAATTGAGGATTTGCACCACAGAGATTACTCCCCCCCAACTACTGTATCCCTTGAGCTATTCTGTTTGTCAGTCTGAAATTACAACCACAGGGACTAAAATCTTTCTATCACACCAGAACATGGCACTCTGTCTTTACCACTTCATCAGAAAACAAAAGCTACTGAATGGAAAGAGAAAAACAAATACATTTAAAAAGGGGTGTTTCAGTCATTTAAGTGAGTCTGTCAGCTTGTGTTATCTTCATGCATTTGTGAAACTGAGCTTTAATTGACTGGCTGAAATGGAGAGCTGAAAACCAAAATTTTGGTCTCAAGATGAACACAGAGCTGAAAACACTGTGCTTCTCATCCATTAGGATGTGTCAGAAGGATTCAGATGGGAAGAGACACAGGAGTGGCTGCTACCTCCACTTGAATCTCCCAAACTGTAAAGGAAAGGTGAATGGTGTGTGCCACACTCAGCCACGTCCAAGGGCAGCAACAAACTCTGCTGATCAGATTCCCCAGGACACAGGGACTGCCTCAGTGCCTACTAACTTCTGTCACTGTGGGAATTACTTCATTACATTTGGGAAGGACACAGCCATAACTGCCAGCCTGGGCCAACTATCAGCCACTCAGCCCCAGCAGCAGGAGGAGCACAAGCCCTTCCAGCTGAGGGGTCTCCATCCCTACAGCCAGGCTGGAACCCCAGGAGGGGTTCAGCTCCCCCCACAGCACCCCCATGCAGACATGCTCCTCAATCCCAAGGAACAGCCACGACCCTTCACTGGCTGAGCTGTGCTGCATGCCCCAGAAACCAGGATCCCCTAGGCATCCAGGCTGCTCTGAAGGGGATGGTAAGAAATACATCCCTGCCTAAAGCAAGTTTCAGAGGTAGAGCTTTATGTGTATCCCCAACAGATGAGCAAAGAAAGGAGTGGAGAGATTTGGTAAAACCATGGATGAAGCCTCCTGGTTTCTCTGTGAGGGTTCCAATCACTCCACTGTGTCCCACAGTCCATTCAGCACACCGCTGATCTTCCTCCTGTCCTTGTCCCTACCAGCAGGGGCTGCTCTTTCCCTTTCTCCCGGTGTTTTGGGCACTCTGTTCTGGGAAGAAAGATGCTTCTCATCCCTGGTCACCAGGGGTGTTGGGGACTGCAACACAGAAAGGCACCAACCCCCAAAGGGGAGTGTGGTTCCTGGGGGAAATGGTCATTGTGGTGTCATGGTGGTGAGGGGCTGGGAGGGAAATCCAGCAGCTCCTGGACCTTGTGAAGGCCCCTCTGAGCCTGCACTCCTGGGAAGCCTCAGGGATGCTCACAGGTTGGATTCATGAGACACAAACCGGATGGGATGTGCTGCCACTGTAAATGAGGGGATTTGGGATGGTGCCCTACACGTGATGGGAACACAGAGGCCACACATGCTCAGAGGTGTTTGTTGGGGTGTGAATGGGTCTGAGCTTGGTGCCAGGCTTGGTGACAGCCAGTGGTACCCCTGAGTCACCAACCCAGGGCACCAGCCTTGGTGAGTGTGATGGGAAACCTCACACCCAAACACAGCTGTACACAAAGGTGGTGCACAGAGCTGGTAACAAACCTCTCCTCTGAACTTCAGCAATAAAAACAAACCAATGAGATTCCTGTGAACATTTTCTGCTTTCCAACAGAAACACAAAACTCAATGAAAATTTGACGAAATATTTTTGAACAGAAATACAGATACAAACCTCAGGATTTCAAGTAATATTTATGGCATAATTTTCCAAACATTTTTTAATTTTTCAAGTTTCTTCAGTAAAAGTATTTTACATTTCCAACTTTTTGCCTTTGCTTTGTCTTACAGAGCAGAAAATGTGTTGAAAATGTTATTTCTTTACCAACATTTTCATTTAGGTACAAAAGCAACCATTACTCTTATCCAGAAGCAGTGATGTATGTAAGAGCAAATATATATGGTTGGTGAATTCTAAACAGAAGGAGACGAATCCGAGTAGCCATTTCTTACATGTTTAGAAAGCTGTGAAAAGGTTTATGTGCAGCTGCCTTACCTTTTAATCTGTCTTCATATCTACATTAGGAGCAAGGTGCTTTTTCAGAGATGTATGTGAGTACAGGCTGTGGTACAAGACTGGGGAGACCTTTTTGGAAACAAATTTATCTTCCAAAGAGGTACTTTCAGTCATTCCAAAACATTTTTGAAAGTATTGATGAATCAGACTCTAATTCATGAAATCACCTCAGCAGGACGATGAGGGCCAGCGCTACACACAGGCTCCAGCACACAACTAACAATGTTCTGGGCTTGGTGGGTGTCTTACTGGCCACAAGAAAAGTTCTGCCATTGATTTTGGTGAGTTTTCCCTTGGCCTTAGATAATAACCATTGGTTTCTTAATGTAGGGACAAAGACCCTCTCTTTTTTTCATGTGTTTGATTCTCTGTTAGACTAATTTTGAGTAATAAAACACAAAGACATGAAACAACAATCACTGATACCAGGACTCAATCCTACAAAACCTTTGTCAAGCTGGCCATTCCATCTTGGCTTCAAGGAGAAGACACAGACCAGGCAGGGCAGCTTCAATTTTCACCCCATAACTGAAGCACCAGGAGAAGGAGCAGCCCAAATGCCAGCCCATGCGGATGGTAGCACACCTCAGTAACAGCATTTCAATCAAATGTTTCCTTTACATCTCTGTTAAAGCCAACACAGTTCTTTCTTACCATTTTTGCAGACAGGACAACACTGCTCTGGTTCATAGACTGGGTTGACACACTCGGGGACTGCGCAGTCTGCTACAACACAGTGAACTTCATTGCTGGGCTCGCAGCGACACCATTCGCATGGCGAGGGCTAGGAACAAATCTCAAATTAGCCCGTGGCCTCCCGGAGCTCACAAATTTGCAACATCCCCATCCTGCCACAAGATAAACACATCAGCGTTCAATACCCCTTGACTGAGTCATTCATCATGTGTGATACAAGTTAACCTCTGGCAGAAAAGAGCAACAGCTGAAAGAGGCAACCACAACATCAGAAGAACCAGCGAGCATCAGCCTTGTTTTCTCACCCAGATTGCAGGGTCTTTTAGGACTTTAGGTCTCTTTGTCAAAAAAACTGAGCTAAAGCCTCTAGGTTGTACCTTGTTCTACCCATCTGTTTTATCTAACACGTGTGGCCAGGAGAGCAGGATTTGTGGAAGGTCATGAGTGGTGGTGCATTCCAGGAAGGGAGAACAGGCTGATTTTCCAGGCCATACCCATCTCTCATGCACAGCACCACTGCCAGGCACTCTCAAGCTGTTGGAAATGTGCTGCTGGGATGGCCTGTCCAGCCCCCAGCCCCCCGGGGCGTTTTCATTCCCACTTTTCAGGGCAGAGAACAGTGTGGCTCTTTTATTCCATTTTATTACGTGTTTGTGCAGCACCTGCATCAGGGGTCACTCTCTCTTAACACAACCATGAGATCTCAACCTGGTCCCTCTCCTGCTTGCTTCAACAAGGTCTGTGAGCAACAGGCTCACATAAAATATGTAAATAATTAAGAGACTGAGTAATTCTGCTGAGTCAGGGAATTCAGGATTAAAGCACCCAGCTAAATGGTTTTGTTTCAGCACCATCAGTTCTGCCAGGAAGCTCTATCCACCTCCAAACTGAACAGAGTTCTTACTGCCTCAACCTTTAAAAAGCTGTGAAAATCTGCTGAAAACATACAAAGGTCAGTGTTTTAAGGTTCCCAGTGACTTATGGGTGTGCAAGTGCCATGAAAGCATGGCAACAGAGCTAAGGAAGGAGAGTAAGAGGAGAATTGAAGGGAAAAGAACTTCCTTTCAGTACCAGTAGGTTCGATACGTAACTCCCAGTTTCTCAGCATCCATCACTAACATTTCAATGAGTAAATGTGGGTATTGGGAAAAAAAATCTGCTTTATGTGAATCAGCAGCTGTGGGAACTAGTCAATATTTAAAATATTCCTCAATATTAAAAAAAAAGTTGGATGCAAAGAAAGAAGGATTCATCCTGATGTATTTCAGACCACAGTGAAGGGTCACTCATTTCTACAAGATAGATGCAACCTGTGAGCCCTGTTTCTGGCCTGTAAAAAGCTCTTCAGTTCACCTCTAAAAAGCTCCATGCAACCTGAGTCAAATAATTTATTCCCAGGAAATTCATTTCTACCTTAAAATACACTAATTAAAGCTTCCCTTGCTTTGTCTCAGCATCTACAGTCTATAATTCCCATCACCTCTCATTTGCTCACGGCTTTGGCAATTTAGATAAAATCAGCACTCCTTGAGCAAGGGAAGAAATGTGTGGAGGTGGAATTCCTCTCTCTAATTATCGTTCCTCTTTCAATCCTGCTTTGATTTCTGTCTGAAGCACCAGGAATCTAAATTCATTTGACTGACATTTCTTATTCAAGGCTATTTAATAAGAAGAAACAATACAGAAGAAAACAGACAGAGCTATTTGCTGAGGGATCAATAAGAAAATTGCTGCTTTGTTTTTACTCATTTTAATCACTAATTATATGGAGCAGTAGAACTAGATCTTGTGATTTGTGGAAGCTTTCACTGACGTCTCCTCCAGGGCTTGTACCCATCCTCACTATTCCAGTGGCTGCAATGCTAAGAAATACGTGATGCTTTTCCAGGGCTGCAGCCCAATCCACAGCTCATAGAGGATCAGCACAAGTGGAAGCTGCCCCTGAACGACTCTGCAGCTGAGCAAATGAGACATGACACACGCATCTTCTGCCTTCAGCCTTGGTGGTGCAGCCTGGAAATGACACTGTCATAAACCAGGATGTTGCCTGATGCTGGGAGCAGCTTTCCATGTGGGAAGAGCTGCACACAATTAGAGAAGGAAAGCACACCCTGGCAGAACACAGAGCGAGCGGCCACCAAATGAAAAGGCTGCTTTGGCACAAACCAGACCTTTCCCTGCCACCTCCTTCACCCCATTGTATTAAGGTCAATTCACGTGGTCTTGTCACCAAGATCTTCCTCTATGTGACCACTTTGGTCACTTGTCAGTGCCACTTGCCATGGGGGACTCCAGCCCTCCTGTCACTTAGTGTATGACAGCCTTGGCACTTTCTTCCATGGGATGTGCCTTGGGATCCAACATGCAAATTCCTGCCCATTCAGAAAGGACTTTACCCCAAGCACACTGATTGAGCATTTTGAAACTGTCGTCTGCAGGCTCTGCATCCCAGCTATTACTTTCCATGGTGCCACCCTTCTTCTAATTCTGGGACACTGGCCACAAAGTCCTCTACCTGTTGGTAGAGACAGCAGGAAGACCAAGCAGCAAAATGACAAACTGGGAACCAGTGAGGAACAGGGAAACAGCAGAAGATGTCCTTAAGTTTTGTTTCCTGTTTTCCTGATTTAAAGATTTATCCTCCATGAAAGAGGGATGGTTTACAATTTTGTAGCCACTGAAGTTCAAGCAACAACAGTTCCAGAAAAGGAACTCTCACTCCTGCTGAAGAAGAACATTGAAAAAACTTTCTGGAGTAGGAAGGAGAGAGGACACTGTCCCACATGCACAGTGCAATGCTTTATCTGTGTCCCTTAAACTGATATTCTGGAAAGTGTTAAAATTAAAGGATCACAGAAGGTGGTAATTCACTCACTCACATGTCCAAGGCAGAATAATCTCTTGGAAAACCTTCTAGGGAAGGATTTATTAAGCAGGATTTCAAGAGCTGGTGAAGAAACATTCTTCTGACCACTGCCCAAAAAGAAAGGGCGCTCACGATGCCCAGCCACAACACAGATACACATCTGCACCATTCTATGGTCCTGTCAGAAATGGCTCTATCAGGAGCAAACTGGGCCCTTCTGTAGAAAGTATCAGTCAGTAGAGCAGTTTGACCTTGCCAAACCAGGGCAAAGCCCTGAAATTCTTTTTACCCCATCTCCACTTCTAACAGGGGTGAGAGCAGTGACCCTCAGAGCCAGTGGGATGATAAGTTTTTGGATGTTGTCAGAGTAGGGGCCAAGTCAAGCCAAGCTGGTGGGATGCAGACGTGGCCAACATCTACCCACCATCCAAGGTTTGGTGTTTGAACAGCAGCTGAAATGGGACACAGAGCACAAGAGATCTCCTCAGTCTCTGCACTGACCCTAATCCCCTTCTCCTTCAGCCAGTCACTTCAAAAAGACTGGAGCAGCACAACCCATTCATAACCACCCCTAAGATCACAGCCCAGTTTCTCTTTCTCTTCTGTCCTACTGATCTCAAGGAGGATTGTGAGCCCAGGTTTGGCTGCGAGGGCAGGTTCAGCCCCTGCCTCTGTGTGGGATGGCCCCATCACACACCTCAGGATGGCCAGAGGAAGGAGCCAGCACTCCTTCTGCTGCGTGGCTGGAAAACCTGAGTCTCAGGTGCTGTCAAATGGGAAACATCTGCAATCAGCAGAGTTTGTTAACAATGCAAGAAGGAAGGAAAATTAGAACAGAGAATAGAAAATACACATGGCTAATAAAGATTTTATGTGCGCAAGCACATAATGATAAACTTGATAAACGACATAAACACACGAAAAAGGCAGCAAAGGAAACAGAATGAAAAACAAGATACACCCTGAGCAGTGGAAACTGGGAAACCAAACAAGATACAGGTGCCCCACCTCCTAATCTTCACTCTTGCACCCATACACATCAGGTCCCCATTGCTTTCACCCTCTTGTTGGAAGCAAACATAGGAATTATGACTGCTAACATCATCCAGCTACTCTTCTCTTACAGGGCTGGGCACCACTTGTGTCCTTTTGTCAGCTACAAGGTGTCAAAAACCCACAGAAATGTCATACCTCTGAGAGGTATGTCATACCTCTATTTTGTGCGCAGGCCCTCAAGTCCCCTAAAAGGACCGGGACAGCCAGAGAGATCACATGATCAAACAATTCTTTAGGCAATAGCCTGCAAAACTGATTATTCCCAAACCTAAGGAAGAGGTGGGGAGAAGAAAAGGGAAATCTGAATTCACAACTCAGAATGTTTGAATCTACTCTTTTATGCTTTTCTACAGCCAAAGAGATCTGAATCAAAACACTTTTCTACCGCAGCAGCTGGTTCAATCACACCAATAACTGACACACAAAACTTCAAGATTTTAGGCAAGATCTTGCAACAAGCACCTCAATCATCTCATTTAGTCATGGGAATTCTCTTGTTGCAAGTACTTACTGAACCTCATCTCTGTGTTTCTCCCTTAGCTCATGTCTTGGCCACAGCTACAGCACCTAAGGACCCCTCTGCTGCCCCAAACATGGGAAAGGCTTTCCTATATCATCACCGAGTAGGGAATATTCTCCCTGAATGAATGAAGGAAGCACACCTGTACCTATAAAACATCATTTTGCAGCCCTCCTGTTGCCTGCCTGCAATCAGGATTTCTCTGTCTTCATGTCTGCTCATCAATCACTCTTAACCTCTTCTACACCAACAGCTCTGGAGAGGTGGAAAGGGAGTGGTTTACCTAGGACAAACTAAAAACCCTGAAGATGACATCTGACTGATACTTTTTGTTCACCTCTTTGTCTTGTCAGTCAATAAGAAGCTATTTTCCTCACTTTTTGCTCTGCTGCTGCACGCACCAGGCTAACTGGTTTCCAAGTCACCCAGCTCAGGGGATGTCGCAGACCAAGTTTTAAGGCTGCAGTTCCCTGTGATCAGCTGGGATTCCTCCAGCTGGCTTGGCTCACACTTGGGGTTTGAGGCTCATACCCCTCCAGGAGCTGGGAAAATGCTGCTCATTTTCCAAGCAGCCTTCCAAGACTAAAGTGCTACTTAGCACCTGAGTATTTCAAGAGCCAGTGGATCTTCTGTCATTTAAACTGTACAGAGACCTGTTATTCCTGGAAACCTTCCACTCCATGAATTTAGATGCTAGCTCCTCCAGGAATGTTTAGCATAGCCATTTCCAAACACTTTGGACCTCTCCTGAATTTTCCAAGAAAAGGCCTTGAATTGTGTGGCATTTTCTTTGTACCTGGTTTTTCGACCTCATGGAAGAAGATTTACATCTTCGCTGGAGCCAGGCTGCTCAAAGCCTGAGATCCAGTTATCAGGATTTGTTGTGCTGCTCTCTTCCCCCTCCTTCCTACAGCTAAGCCTGAAGAGAGTTTTTGCACAAGGATGTCCTCCTAATCCCAGCCTGGAAGGCTTCATCTCACTGACAAGGTCCCATGAAGTGGTGCAAAAGGACCACGTTCTGGTGCTGCCTGACACACAACAGCCTTTCACCAACCAGACACAGCTCCCACTAGGCAGGTGCAGAGCAATACAGACTTCACAGATACTGTAACAGGAACACTTGACTTTTCTTTGGGGAACAAGTAAGTGTTTACAACCATCTAATCATGTTACAATGCACCCACTGATCATTGGGCAGGGGCTGTCTAAAGTCATTGGAAAACAATCCAAGTATTTCCACTGTTATTGGGGGCTTGTGGTGTTATTCAGAGTCAAACAGGTGAATTTACAAGATGGCCAGAATGACTGGAGAAATCTGCTTGGTTGACTGGAACAGGAGGAAGGGTACAAGCACAAAACTAAGCCAGTGGGCTTGTTTTCTGAGCTCTGGGGAAACCCAAGGACCCATCAGGAAGAGGAGACACCGGGACTCTTGGTACCACTGCAAACCAAAATCAAGAATTTCAGCTCCCAGCTCCTTCAAACACCAAAAAGGATGTCGTGTGTAACGATGCTCCTCTTCTAGGTGATACTGCAAAGGGACAAAATGCTTTTCATGGATTTTTACTGAATATGGAGTTGAAATGCTTTCTCCCCATTGGAGAACACATTAGAAGCGCCAACCCCTTAAAAATGAAGTGCCATCCTCTGCATGTCTGCTGATACTAAGGTGGTTTGGGATGCAGTGGTTCTCACCTGGCTCTTCTGCACACCCTGCCACAGATTCAGATCCATGAGCTGTATCCACATGCACCTCCTACCTACACATTTGGATGTGTCCCATCCCCTACTGGGCTGGGCTCCAAGGAAAGGAAAACCGAAAACCATCACTGCTGTCAATCTCTCCCTCTTTAAGTTTTCAAGAGCCTCACAGAGATAATCCCATTCAGCCTCTTCCCTCAGACAGGCTGGACTGATGGCATCCTGCTCAGTGCAGACAGAACAGCAGGAAAAGCAGAGCGATGCAGAGTGACATCTGTCAAATTGGGCACTTACATCTTAAGAGGAGCTGTAACTTTTAATGATGCTAAGGACAATGGCAATTCTGATGGAAATTATCTCTGTAGATACACTTTCAGGTGGGGAATTTATTGCAGCAAGCAAGAAAGGGAAGAAAGTTTGAAAGGACCCGATGAATAAATTCGGAGGCAAA
Source organism: Hylia prasina (assembly GCA_013397195.1). NCBI lineage: Eukaryota > Metazoa > Chordata > Aves > Passeriformes > Sylviidae > Hylia > Hylia prasina. The sequence goes on from VYXD01005447.1 coordinate 486,192, forward strand.
AATGGCTTCCACATTATGGCTGAGGTGGGAAATCATAAACCAGGGGAGGGAAATAAAAAAGGAACTGGGATAGCTTTCATCAGAGATACTCCTGAGAAGGAGGAGAAATTAGAATCATTTTCATTGTTATTGAAATTGCCTGTGATCTCAGGCAGATTAGCAGAAGATTACAGGAAAATTCAGAGAGCTTTCAGCTGAGAAATTTTGCAAGTGCCAAACTTTGGAGAAGGAGCTGGTGAACAAGTCCCACCTGAAGGTGAGATTGAAACCTGCCCACTTCGCTTTTGAGCTGCTCACTTGGCTTTCACTATTAGCAGCACATAAATAGCCATCTAATTTGTGTTAAAAATTTGGTAAATGGCTCTTTAGTATGTGCCGATAAAAAAACCCGCAAAGGGCAAAAATTTCACTTATTTTTGTCACTTATTTAATAAAATAAAAATCATCCAGCCAGCTAGTGGTGATACAATATCAATTATACTACAGAAACTATAACCACTTGGATTTTCCATAGGTGGAAAGTTGCTCAAATAAACAATGTGTTGAGTAATTATAGACAAGCACACTCACTGAAAACACCATCAGGTTGCAAATGACTTTGCAACAGGGAAAAACGACTAAGTCATTAGATAATTTATCTGCAGTGAAAAATTGGAGCTGTATCCTACTTATATGGAGCACTAGCAATACAGATCAATTTCGCCATCCAAAAGTTGCAAAATGCTTGCACCACACTGCAGATTGGCTAAACCAAGGACTTGGCTTCCAAAAAGCAGCAGCAGCAGATGTTGAGATCCTGTTTTTAAGGGAGCCCTCAACATACACATAAACATCGCTAACACAAGAGTCTTTCCAGTGTGCTGGTGACCAGGCTTGGATTCTGGAGGAGGAAAAGCTCTAATGGATGCTCTAATCACTCCAGGCCCTGTATTCCTCTCCTCCTCTCATTCCCAGGCCATGCCTATCTATAAGCAGAAACAACATTACTTTTGCCATTCATTTGTAAACATTCCTGGGGAGCCCCAGAGATCAGTAAGGCAGATGAGGGGCACAGAAGATGTGCCTCATCCTGGGTATCCTGGGCCTACATCTGACGAGTCAGGGTTGTGATGGCTTTAGCTTTGTGCTCATAGATTTGCTCTGTGCCACACAATTTGATGAGTTTAAAAGGCTCCTGGAAGGAGCCATGTCTGGATCTGAAGAGTGACTCCTCCATTAGCTGATGAGAGAGACAACCTTGAGCTGAGTCCTGGCCCCTTTACCACCAGAGCTGTGTATCTGCAGTCTCGTGGCTGCCTTTCCCAAAAGCAGTTGCAAAGCTTTCTGTGAAAACATGACTTTGCACTTCTTCTGTTAGAATGCTTTCTTTGCTTTGATATATGTCTCATTTTACTCCTTACAATAGTTGCACCTCACCTACCCTGGGGCTGAGGGGACTGGAGCTCTCTATTACTTTGGTGATGATTTTTATGACTCGATTATGATAACTTTTTAGTTCAGATGTGCCTGGTGCCCACGGAAGGGGACTCCTTCTGAAAAGTTACAGATATGACAGATGGGACCGTGGCTCCAATGTGTGAAGTGCAGCCCCATTTGGACACAGACAAAATGTCTGTGTGTACTTCACATTTGTTAAGCTGCTTTTAATGTCAGCAGGGAAAGTGAGCCCAGCTAGCAGCTTTCTGCTCTCCATCCCTCCTGGTTGGCTTTTGCAATGAAGGAGTTGTATCCCGGAGAAAGCCTCCTGGAGCAGAGATAAAGGAAGGGAGGACCTGGTCACAAAGGTGATCCCTCTGACATGTGTTTTCCCTATACCTCCTTTGTCCACACTGAGAGATGGGAGAAGGTGGCAAGATCAGCTCCAAGTACTGATAAAACACAGAATTTCTACTATGGAGGCAGGTATAATACAGGCAGACATCACTGGAGAGGAGATGTGGACCTTGGTCCTGTTCCTTCTGCAGTTGCCAGCGGTGTCTGGGAGGTTTCTGTCCCTCAGGGGATGTCACCATTTGGTTATGAGCACAGGTTGGGAAGGATGTGAACTGAAAATGGGTTTGAACGGGTTATCTGTGATGAGAGAATACACTGGGGTCTGCTTACGCAGGGAGCACACTGGGCTAACCCTCAGTCAGAAAGGTTTTGCTGACTGGAATGACCACAGTTAACTGAGAGATTCCCTGCTTTCAGGAGCTGTTTCAAACCCTATTGCTTCTCCAAGCATACTGATTTTACTGGAATTCCCAAAGAATTACCTCTGTTATTACCACAGAACAGAGCGAGGAAGCCTCACGTATCCTTATTTTGTAACTAGAGTGAGCATTGTCACTACATAACTTCCCTAATTACAGCTTTTAAAACAGTAACTGGAATAATTGTCTGATTGAGCATTTTTTTAATGAATGCAATTCTGCATAGGGCACATTCCAGTGGCAACAAGCACATACCTGCACTTCCCCTCGCTCTGTCAGGATACAGTTTCCTAAAAACCTTCTCAGCAATGAGCTGTGAATGTTACTAAGGATGACATCCTTCTTCCTAAACTGATGACCTGAGGACCTCCTGCCCCACAGACACAGCCTGGGTGACAGAGATGAACAGCTTGGGAGAGCCAAGGGATGAGCAGTTGTCTCCCTGGCCCCACTGAGCATTGTCTGGCTCAACAATAAAGCCTCAGAGTTGATTTTATCACTCTTGGAAGGAGCTGGCAACACCTGCATGTACTACATATTCCATTTTCTCAACAGTAAGGCTCCAGCAGCCACGGAGGAGAGGCAGGGGAAGTGCCAGAGCTTCTCCTCTGGCCGTGCAGAGATATCCCCTCTCCTTCAGCAGATCCCCAGACAGCCCCAATTCTGGAAGCATGCAGAGCTGATAGGCTGTTTCCTGGAGTGAATAACTGAAAGCCCAGCCCCAGCTCTGGCAGTACAAATGCTGGGTACACGTTAATTCCTGTGTCATATTTACTGGAAAAATACCAATCCTTTGGGATTGCATGTACAGGCCAAGTTCTGCACTGGGCTGCTGCACTGTGACTAAAACTGGGGGCTTGTGCTCAGTTCCTGCTGATTCTGAACTGCAGGGATGCTCAGGTTTTGGGTCTCATCCATGTCAGTGGGGAGCTCTGAGACAGCCTGTGTGTGGCACAGCCAGCATCACTGAGCTCTGAGCTTTTGGGGCATCCCATGTATTGCTGTGCTCCAGGGAAGAAAATTCCATGGATTTTTTTTAGCCAAATTCTGAATAAAGCCCACCTTCTTTCACCTATTGTAATAAGGTATTTGTGCATAATGTGATATGTATGTTACAGAACCAGCAGCTAAGTACATAGCATAATTTTAAAAATAGGTTTCACTACAGATCAATATGTGACAGGCCTATCTATTTTAGTATGTTTTCTTGGTACAAATTATGACAGAAATACAGTAAGTCAGTAATTTTAGATTCCTTTGCATAGACATTGTCACTGTAATTTTGCCAGGAGGGAGATAATAAATCATACTTTTCCATCTGACTGATGCTCTGTTTCCCCTGTCTGATTTCAATGGCTGTATGCTATCTTCAGAGCTGGCATTGTTCATGGCTCCTTTTATTAAAGCACAGGCACGTTATTGAAATTTCTTTTGTATTATGATTTTCTAGCCATATGTGAAATTGCAGAACACACAAGAAGAAGGGGGGGAAAAAAGCTCCACTTGTTTGAGTTGTAGTAGGAAAAAAAGCCTGCTGCACACATCTTGGAGAGAAAAATGCTAATATTAAAATGGGGGACTCATGCTGGCCCTCTCCACCTGCCACACTTGTTTCTCACCTAAGCGCACCACCCACCAGAAACACTCTGCACCATCCCAAGTGCTTCATTCATATTTGATAAGCTTGCATTCCTTAGGCTGGGTACCTTCTGGTCTGAGCCAGGCTGTTGTTTACACCACTTAATTTCTATTTCTGGCACAGTTCTGGGGGTGGGGAATCTCTTTTGCCTCCTTTTCTCCAGCATCAGGATGGACACGCTGAGTTTCAGGGGCTGAGAGCTGCTGGGATAGCAGCTGCATACCTACCTGCCTTTGATGAGAGGCCTTGCTTTGTTCAGTTAAATTCAGGTAATTGCATTAATAAAACATTTTAAAGAGCATTAACAAAGGAGAAGGGATGCCACTATTCTGAAGTAAAGGTAATAATGAGCTGAGAATTAGTGTATGATAATGCTATGCTTACACAGTCTGTCATATATTTTGGGTTCTGATTACACCCTGAAGAACCCTGCTAGAGCTGTGTCCCTACTGTGCAAAGCACTGTTCAAGAAGACATAAAGTCAGCAAGATACAAAAACCTTCACTAAAGGATTACAGGTGATTTGTGGACAAAACAAAGCAATGAACTTAATCTATAGTGGCAGGGAACATGGGAAAAAAAAATAAAGTAGAACTTTAGCAATGAAATCCTGGCTTTTTTCAAGTCAGCAAAAACTTTGCCCTGGAAACAAAAATTTCACCTTTCCTGTTTTTTTTTTTTTTTTNAGGGCAAGGGCAAGAGCAGGGTTTGTTCTCCCACCTCTCCATACTTGTGCTGATGCAAGGGATAAATACTTGGGCATCACCAGGGGACTTTATCAGTGAGGACAGGTTCGGGAGGAGCAAAGGTGGAAGGGGAGAGGACGAGGAAGTGGAGGAGTCATTGGGAAGGGCAGGCAAATAAGGACAGCAGCAGAGGATAAGCACTGGCAGAGCCAATGACTGGAAGAAATTGCAGCTCTGTGCTCGGCAGAAAGGAGGACAGCCACTGAAGAGCACCCAAAAATGTCTGGAATGTTTTCCAAGCTCAAGTTCACAACTGCAGGTTGAAGCTGCTCTTCTCACTTGAACATCATCAGGAAGGCCAAAACCTCTTGTGTTCCCACCCAAAGGATCTCTCATCACCCAGCATTCTGCCAGGCTAACACAGATATTTTAATGTCTGTGCTTAGGAAATTTCTGCCACTGCCTTGGAGGAGGATGGCACCATGCTCACCCTCCTGCAGGGAGAGGGAGCAGTCCCTGCCTCTCAGTCTAAAATGGAGAGAATATTTCAAGATGTCAGCTTGCCAATCTCTTGTGAACTGACCACTTATCTCCCAGCAATGGCATTTTGCTACATATCCAGAGGTCTGCAGAAGGTTAACCTGGATGTGCTTCTGCTGGGTGATGAGAGACCTAGGAAGTTCAGAGCTGATAATGGACTTTCCAAACTGGAAGAGAATTGACAACCCAATCCTCTTCCAGTGGCTCCTCACTGTGGCTACAAATACACTGTAACCACGCCACAATTCCATTTCTCAAGGTGTGTACTTTTCTGTCAGTAAATCATGCAAGAGAGCAAAAACTAATCAGCACTTAGGGACACTGTTGCCTCAGTGACATTTGCAGGATTTCTCCATAAGCTGCCAATGAACATCCATCATGCTGGCGGAACACTGTCTCCTTAACTTTACATCAGCTGCTGGCTGGGGACATTCATTTAAAACACAGCCATGTGTACTTACAATAACCAAGACCAATCTCATTTGCTTGTCTGCTGTCTCTGAGAAGAAAGGGGAGGCTTAACAACCTCTCTGAAAGATCTCTGCTCCTACTGGCGAGTGCAGATCACTTGGGACTCAGACCTTAACCTTCAGGACTGAAATCAAAGCAAGCATGATGTGTGAGAGAAAAAGCAGCTGCCAGGTGATCTTGAGAGTCCCTGCCAGATCCCTCTGGAGAAAACAGCCTGAGACTTCCAGCATCCTTCACCCCTTCCCTGCAGCCATTACAGCTGCCTTTATCCCCGCTCTGAGAGGGGCAACTGGGGAAGTGAGGCCCCATTCTAGTCCAACAAAGAGAAAAGCAGAAAACAAGATGTGAAAGAGAGAGATGGATGCCAGTAAAACCTACCAGACCTGCCCTCTCACCTGCTCCACAGGTATCAGAATCCTGACCACTGGCATCAATCTGTATTTTAGACACATTCGAATCAGATCATGGTGAAGATTAGAGAGACTGCAGCCTTCTCTGCAGGGGTTTCCAGGTGGAACCACAGCCTCAGCAAAGCTGGGGGGAAATCCCACTGAAACCAGGGAATGAGGCAGGCTCTGTACAGGCAGCTGAGGCCCCAAACCTACCAACATCTCCCAGGACCCATAAGAGATGAAGATGCTATGAAGATGCTGCACGGGGTTACTAAGCCATCTGTCAAAGACACAAAATTTTACAAAAGAATACAAGAAAAACTCTCAATAGGCTTGGATTTATAATTGAACCTCAATTCAGCAGTTCAGTTGTACATATTAATGATTGAGGGGCACAAGGATAAATATTTGGACAGCTGTCTAAGTTACATGGCTTGTTGGCATGTTTTTATTTTGTGCTTATGACTGTTATGACTCAAAAAATCAGATGTACAAGATCTGTTCACCAGAGGAAAGCTAAATATTCAAGAAATGGGTCTTTGTAACTACTCCTTTATCCTGAGAGCATCACAGTTACTGCCAGTGGAAAGAAAAAAAGGTTAAATCACATTTGCATTTCTCACCCCAAACCTGAGGGAAAAATATCTACAAACAATACAGGAAAATTCACCCAACTGGAAAACTCTCACAGATATTGATATCCTAGAAAAAAAAATCTGAGAGAAAAAAAATTAATTCCAATTTGTGAAAGATCAGGCAGCTGAAATTTCTACAAGATGAGTCAGTCCTGGCACACACACACAGACACACACTTGCAAAAGATTTTTAAATAGAGACTAATTTCAGCTGAAACTCAGCAGTGACAAGCACTTCTATAGATGACGATTTGGAATCTACATACCAGCAAAAGTAAATCAAGTGGGTGAAAGGGTTCTGAGACCACATAAAACAGTGCCTCTGTTTCCACTGAAAGCAGCCTGGGTTTGAGTCAGAACAGCCTCTCGTCTTTGACTTCAGTGTGTGTGCAGTGGATGTGAGAAAGTTTTCAGACCTTATAAATTCAACAGGATGAGGGAAGAGCAGAGCTCAGAGCCTGTAAAACCTATGAACTGCTCAGGATTTCATCTGCAGAGATAGCAGGTAAAATCTTTATTCTGTTGAAATAAACAACAAAATGCTTGGATGCCTCATAAAGTCAAGACTTCAGAGCAGCAGCTTCCTGAATCTCGAAGTTCTGTCTTTCCTACAGAATTTATAAAGTCACAGTTCACAGGTGCTTCTTTTTTCCCCACAAAACAGTGATGTTCCATTGACTGACTCTCCTACAGTACTTTGAGGAAAAAAGCAATCCACTGTTTATTCTAGGTAAACACAGATTTCCAAAACACCGGTTTCTGCCCTCTTCCACAACATATTGAGCTTTCAGCAAAACACAGGTCTAGGTCAAAAGTTTGACTGTCAGCTAAATTAAGTGTGAAGGATCTCACATTAGTGCTGGACAGAAGGTTCCTGTGTGTCAGAGTGGCATGACACCCTCTGCTTTGTGCTTCTCAGAGGGTACTGGAACTTTGGTTTCCACACAACACCCCAAGTATTTGAATACAGCAAGCAATGAACCAGATGGCTCCTAACTCTCCAACAGCCTTTCTCTCCTGTATTCCGTTCTCCTAGAGTTTAAGCTGTTATCAGGATGAAATGATTTTTTTCAGGAAAAGGGATTATTACTTTTCCACTTAATTCACAGGCAAGAGATACTTTTATGACAAGACTTCTCTCCCACTGAAATCTCTTCAAAGAGTCCTTACAAATTTCTGCTTCCTAAAAACGAGACCTTATACGTCTCACATGAAAACCTGATCACCTAGGTGGGGCATCTCACCACCTGACAACACAGCAGTCAAAATGGGACCGCTGAAGTGTGATCATGAGATGAACTTGGGCCAAGCCTTCCCAGGGCAAGAAGAAACTGTTATCTGAGCAGTTCACAAGATCAGCATCTTCACATTCCTCAGTGAAGCAGAGCAAGTTGATCAGGGTGGCCCTCAAGGAGATGCTCCTCATGCATTTGCTTTACCTTGTGCTTGTGACATTAAGTTGTCTTGCCCAGACTCAGTGACTGCAGTTTCAGCACAGAAAAAGATAAACATACACCACACATGATAGAAGAAAGGAACTGCTAACTGCTACCTTCCCTGAAAATGACAATTTCTGTGAAAAAGGGAATTGCCATCTGTGTTACTGAGAACTGGTGAAGTACACAGACCTATATGAGATTATTTTCCTTGCAGGAAAGACACTAAACTGGCCAAGTGTATAATAACATCAGGCACACAGCCATGAAGAGTTACAGGCTGTTGTTAATTATGGAGGTTCAACTCAAAGCCACGTGACCTGGAAGAACAAACTTGTGTACCTACAGCATTTACAGACCCTGTTCTCCACTGTGAAATCTTGTTTTCCTTAGCAGAATTGAAAGCTTGTGATCAAACTCATTAGAATGAGAACTGCAGGCTGTGTAGTGGTTTTGGAAAATACTGTCTTGTTCTTAAGATGTATTTCAGGATTTCTTTATGACATTCCTTACATGAACTCAACCATTACAATGAAACCCCACATTTCTCATTGCTTGAGATTCTCATCTGCCTAGGAGTCCATCTTCCGCATTCTAGACAGCCTTATCACAGCTGAGATGAAAAAAATTAACTAGAGTTTACCATCTACTTATTTGCACGCTCATACAGTTATGAGTAACAACTCTCAGCACCATGCCATCAATTTTTTGCTATCCAAATTGCAAAAGGGGTTCTTAAAAAGCACTCAGTACTGGTTTACACACCCTTGGTAGTCCAGCATGATCCATGCTATGAACAAAGGGCTGGCAATTCCCACAGGGGCTTTTGACTGACCACTGGCCCTCAGGCAGTGCACATAAGGGGGAGGTGACTGCGTTTACATGAGCCAGACCTGCATCGCAGCTAAAAATGACCTCAACTTCAGCATTCATCAGTGGCAGCAAGCAAATACTGAGTGCCTTTGAGAGCTCCCTAAAAAAATACAATTCCTAAAGCATACTAATAAGAAATACTGAAGAAAGGGTTCCATACCTTAAATTCCTCCAAGATTTTGTAATTTTTCCCATGATATTCGCAAAAGTTTTTCACTTCTTTGCATTCTGGACAGCATCCATTGTGTTCCACTTTTGTGCACTTTGGGTGGATTTTAGGGCATTCTGGTTGATCACAAACAGGTCCATCCTCAGTACAGACACAGGGACAGTTGGAATGTCCTGGGAAAAAACGTTCTCCCAGTTTGTACACAAAGCCACTGTCATCCACACAGCCCTTCCCCCGGTAATCATCAAAGATCAGATTGTCATTGCTGGAGGTCTGGTCCCCTTCATCAGCGGGGTAGTCTTCATGATTGATGGCAGCTGGAGTGACCAAACCAGGGAGCACAAACAGAAGTATCCAGGCTTCATGGATATGAAGAGCCATGCCCCTCCTCAGCTTCTCCATGGGACCTCAAAGCCAGATACAAACAGTTGCTTCCATAGGGAGACCAGTGTTGTGGTCTGCAAACAAACAGTTTCAAGTGAGAAAAAACCTCAAAATTCAAGGAATATTGACTTATAAAAGTCATTGCTTCAACCAGCACCGAAGAATAAATCCAAGTTTTTTAACTGCACAGAGAACTATCATTGTTTCATTTGAATTAAACCTCTTCTTAATTACTGGTAAAGAGAACAAAGCATGAGAAATAGCTAAATTAGACATACATGCTTGGACACATATGACCATAAAGTATGTCTGAAGGAATGGTGGCTCACAGAATCATCTAATTTTTACTCTCCTCATTTTTGCAGTTGAGTTTTTGGATGCACCAGAAATCAAACCAGCTGCCTGGAATCGCATGGTGATGGGCAGCAAGGAGGGCTTTGAAGCCAAGTTTAAGAATGGTCTAAACTTCCTGTGGTGGCCACAGTCCCTTGTGCTAGTTATGGAGCACAGCCCACTTCATTAAACCGAGGTGGGAAACCTGAGCTGAAAAAGGAGTTAAACATAATCTGTTGTCAGATCTGTAAGACGGTGCTGGGTTAAACTTGGGCTGTGAGAGGTGGAATAGTACAGCATCTTATTTACAGCATTTCTGAGGAGGGACTTCCTGGGCTACCAACACAGCCCAGCCTGCAGCAGGTACATTTAATCCCGATGGAAGCAAAGATGCGATTCACCTTCTCCATTATTCAGCGTTTCAGTAATTCCCAGCAAAAAACGTGGAGCGCAGGACGTTTAAATGCCTGCATAATGCATGGAGCCTCTGAAATGTGTCGGCGTGATTCAGCTGGAGCCTTTCTAAAACTTTGGGAGCGACGCAGCACGGCCCGACCTCTGGTGAGCCGTGCTGAAGTGGCGTAGTGAGGACGGACCCCCGGCAGGGAGAGGGGCTTTGAGTGACCCCAGGAGAGTCGACGCCAGGCGGAGGCTCCGTGCCGGTGTCTTGGGAGCACTTCTGGCTGCCCACAGTGCCACATCACTGCCACCAACCTGCCCACACACCAGCCAGCAGCCAGGGCAACCCCGGCAGCAAACTGGTTTCTGACCCCTCTTTAAAAAACTGGGCAAAGTACTACAGGAAACTTTTAAATGAGATGAAATATCAGCATTATATGGACTGCAGAACTACGGAGGTTGATGCTGGCACAAACCAAAAA
>VYXD01005447.1:498197-599345 GCA_013397195.1 Hylia prasina
GCTCCCGTCAGCTCGGCTCTCTTCAGCCCAGTTCCCCTCAGATCCAGCATCTGGAGCTCCCCTTAGCCCGGTACCCCTCAGCCCGGCTCCTCTCGGCCTCGCTCCCCCCTCAGATCCACCGGCTGGAGCTCCCCTCAGGCCGGTTCCCCTCATATCCACCGGCTGGAGCTCGCCTCAGCCCGGCTCCCCTCAGCCCGGCTCCCCTCAGATACGCGGGCTGGGGCTTCCCTCAGCCCCTCCGCGCTCTCCAGCTCCGGCTCATCACCGCTGCCCCGGGGGTGTCCGGGAAAACATCCCCCACGGCCGCATTGTGGAAACTTCGCCTTATCCTCCCACAGGCGGCTGCGCCGGGGAAGGGGCGCCCCGGCTCCTGTGGCTCATGCTGCGCTACATTAAAAATCAATCTCCTTGCAATTCGGCTGCGCTGGCATTAGGCGTCATTGTAAAGCTGTTTCTCCAGAAACCACCAAAAGACAGATTCTTGGTGTTTGGGAGAACACGGTGACAGCAGAAAGAGGGAGAAACTGAAGGGTTTATTTGGATAAAATGCCAAATAATGCTCCGTTTGGGCCTATATACCCCTAATAGTGCAAACACGAGCCATGAAGCTGTAAGCCCGCAGTGCTTCTGCCAAAGCGCTCTTGCGGAAGGCGATGAGGGCCACGCGTGTCACTGTGCCCCGGTCCAGAGGCAGATCCTGCCGTCGGCGCCCGCGGACAGCAGGTAATCCTGGCTGTGGAAGCGCACGCAGCGCACCTCGACCCCGGGGCCGCGCAGGATGGAGAGCTGCCCCACGGCCAGGCACAGCACCTTCACGGAGCCCTCGCTGCTGGCCAGAGCTACCAGGTCACCTGAAACACAGAGCAAAGGCATCGAGGTGGGCAAAGGCTACACAAGAGAATGGCGCTGGAAGTTTTGAGATGGTGGCTTTGAAGATACACATGTGTACTTTTGTTTTCTGAGATAAATTAATAATGAGATTTTCTGGGATCAATAACAATGAGATTGGATTTTGGAGCTATTAGGCTAGTCTGGAGATCTCATGGTCTCCTCATAAGGAGCCTGGCTACTTTGACAGAAGACAGAATCTGCTCAGTTGGAAGGGACCCACAAGGATCATGGAGTCCAACTCCTGGCCTTGCACTGCAAGGATCACACCATGTGCCCAAGAGTTTCTTAAACTCTGTCAGGTTTGGTGCTGTGACCATTCCCTGGGGAGCCAGTGCCCAACTACCCTCTGGAGGAAGAACTTTTTCCTAATATCCAACCTAAACGTCCCTTGACACAACTTCAGGCCATTCCCTCAGGTCCTGTCACTGATGCCCACAGAGCAGAGATCAGTGTCTGCCCCTCCTCTTCTGCTCACAAGGAAGTTGCAAAACCTGGTGAGTCTCTCCTCAGTCTCCTCTGGCTGAACAAACCGAGTGCCCTCAGTCTCTCCTCACACGGCTTCCCCTCATGGCCCTTCACCATCTTTGTTGCCTTTTGGATGCTCTCTGACAGATTAATAATTTTTTTTATGTTACAGTGACCAAAACTGCACTCCATACTCAAGGTGGGGCTTCCCCAGTGCAGACCAGATCAGGACAATCACTTATGTTTGGATACAATTATTCAGGGACAGATTCTGACACACAGCCTAAGCACCAGAGGAGTAGATGCTCTCCTAATACACCTGGAGGTATCGACATCAGACCATGCATTTGACACTGCTTTTGTTGTACTGCTCAAAGACATGAGGATGTGAGTTTTCAGCTGAATTTCCAGGAAGTCAGGTGTCTAACTGAACTGAGTGCTTGCTCCCTTATAGCTTTACGGAAAAAACTGTAATTAAATCCTTAGTATAGAAGAGAGTTTAACAGTAGAAAAAATAAAAGAAAACCTAAAAAATGTTCTAAGGAGTTCCTAGTTTCTGTGTGCTCTTTGGAAATCAAATGGACTCAGTTTTCAACACTTTTAAGGAAGTAAAATCTGTTTATAAGTTTATTGTCTTCCTGTTTAAATAAAAGCAGAGGTAATAGCTGGTAAATGATATGTTTGAAGCGCCCCTTACTTACCCAGCCTCCAGATAAAGATTCTCCTTTAGAAATTAACTATAATAATAATGAGTTCACATACAAAAAAAAAAAAATCAGTACATTCATTTCAAAGCTGATGTGGTCCTAACAACAGTGGGATCACTGTACTGTCAGTCGTGATCTTGGTCAAACACCTTTTTCTATTAGGACCAAGTTCAATACACCTTCCAAGTGATTACAGCTTTTCTTATGTATTGAGATTTTCTCTCTGAAAGCAAAGACATCACCAGCAGAAGAATAATTAATATTGACACTGACAAAGTCAATCTGGCACCAAGGTCATAATTTTTGGGAAGATTATGAAAACCAGGAGATATTTTCCTATTTTTAGAAACTCAGGGTATTCACCAAATAGCCAGTGGGAACAGGTACTGCCCAACAGACATGAGCATGGAGAAATTTATCCCAGTTTTAACACTTTAGGGCCGTGGGTGTGCCTACGTGATGTACAGTTTATCCAAGGAATATACTGTCCCTCTGTTCAAACTAGGTCATAACAATGATGTTCTCTGTTCTGCTCATGAAGATCTGATGGCTTCATTTCACCATTTATCAAAAGAAACATGTAACCTAAACCAGCTGACAAATGCACTGAGAATATTTAACCACAACTTATGCTTAGTGTGGTCATGGATACTTGTGCAAGAAAGGGAACTAGGAAGTAGAGCTAACCATGATAAATATGCCCTATTTGCAAACCTTTATAACTACCCGGCTTCTTCATCTAGAACAAAGCCTGACACAGCAAAGATCTGTAGGATGGATTAGAGTGTCCAAAGCAGCAGATGTGAATATTTATTATAAACTCTGCTCCAGCAAGTCTTTGCTGACAGAAGCATTGCATATGGATTGCACTTGCAGTGAGACTCTCCAGGCAATCGCTGGATGACTTCTCCAGGAGCCAAACAAATGCCATTTCGCCTGCAGCCCTGACACTACAACAGCTGGGCAGGGGGTTAATGTCACTTCCAGCTTCTCAAAACCACAAATGAACCCAGTTGTTACAGAGAGGGACAGGCAGGAGAAAAGGTTTGGACAGCTGCAATCCACTTCCAGAAAGTAAGGGCAGGACAGAATGAAAACTGAGACAAAGCTTCTGCTCATTCACTCCCTGGATTGAGCAGGGCAGGGGCAGATCTGAACCCTGCAATTTTCTGCATGCTTTGCTAGCTAAATCACATGCCTGAAGCAAACCCATAGCACTAATCCTGTCAGTCCATGCCAATATTCCGACAGTCCTGGGAAATGACAAGAGGAAAATAGAGAGGGTGAGTAAAAGCCAGCCAGCTAGGAGGTGCAGTAGTACCCTGCACTGCCTCCATCGCTAGCACTCACTGGGGAAAGGATGGAGGTTCACTTGGCAGCCCTGGTGAAGAACGATTCATTTCACAGGAATTTTTCCCTGAGTTAGGATGAGCTGCTATCGCTGACCATGAGTACAGCCACTTCCTGGCTCAGTAGCAGCACAGGCAGATGCATGCGAGAGGGAATGCACAAAATGACATCTCATTTCCGTCACCCTTTATGTCAACACTGATCTATGGGCTCGTAACATTTTGCTCATTATAATGTAAATTTACTCCCTCCCTCCTTCCAAAAGGAGATGTTTCATTTTGGGAACAGGGAACAAACTGTGTTTTATAGCTCCTTCAAAATTTTCTCCAATTAGGAATGCAAACAAAAACTACTACATAATTGGGATACAAAGCTGTATTTTTAATGTAGGATACTTACTTGTCACTAACAAAGGCAGTTTGATATAACACTGGAGGAAGATAAAAGCTTGAAGAGAGGTTGTTCTTCATACCTTTGACCCAATTGTCAGGTGGGGTTGGTCTGTGCAAACTTACTGAACTGAGCAGTTAGGCTGATTTGCATTGAAATGAACAGATTCTGCTTAGAAGATGCAAAGTCTCCAAGGCTCTGACCTCTAGATCTCCCAGCCTCTAGATCTCCAGCTCACAAGGCTTCCAGAACCTGCTCTGGATCTGTTGGTGCACTTGGCAACATGGGGAGAAAAACTGAAGCTTTGCTGGTCCCACGCCAATCCTCAGCTCAGCCTTCTTCCTCAACCTGGCAGACAAGGAGTGATGACAAAGCACATTGCCACCACAAAGAGACCCTACAGTAGCAGCCTGTGTACTAATCACAGCTGATTTGCTGTTGCCCATTGCTAGAACACAAGTACTAATTTTTCTGATGTACCCCTATTATGTCCTTAGAATAACATAAGCTCTGACCATCTGGACACTTGCTTCTAAAAAGAGGCAGTGAGTTGGAAAAGGTAAAGAAAGGTAGCAAAGCCAATTAAAGGTATAAACAACCTCTGTGTAAGGAATCCTTACGAGGGATGACAGCTTAGCCAAGAAAAAACTCTGTGCATTAAAATGTTCTTGGCTGGTGGTGCTTACTCCACGTGTAAACCGCAGGCTTCAGTCCTTCCTTGGGGATCCACAGAGGAATGTGGAGCCAAGCCAGACCCCAGATTATCCCCCAGGGGATGGTGAAATACAGGGTTTCCATGAAAATGCTCATCTGAATCCCACCTCATCCAGGAGCTGCGGGGCAGCCAGAATCTGGAATCTCTGGACAATCACCTTTCTGCTTGGACCAGGCTGAATTTACTCTGAGGAATCACTGCACTTTCAGCTCCCTTTTTTCCCTAGCACTGCAGTTAAGTACTGCTGTAGGTTTCCATTCCCAGTGTCCTACAGAGAAAAGCTCTGTTCTTGTCTCTGGACTGGCAATGCTCTTCGTTGTAGGCGTTGATTAATTACAAATGCAGTGCTGTTGTTTGGGTTGGAAATACATAATAAAAATCATCCATGCCCTTCTAGAAGAACTATTCCTGCTACTAAAATTGTATCTCTATATTGTTTTGAGACCAGAGCTGAACTCTAAAATCATTTAGTACCTCAGACATAGTAATATTTTAGTGTTTTTTGTTTGTTCGTTTGTTTTTTGTTTGTTTGTTTGTTTTTACTTTTAGGATACATACCTCACTCTGGAGAAGGAGGTAATTAAAATTAATTATTTTGTATGAAGATCTGTTCTTGTAAATGTTCCAAATGTACATAAAGTTATAGGCTTGATAAAGGCCATAGCCATAAAGTGCCAAGAGCAGGTATCTGGCAAAAATCCCACCAAATTTACTGGAGTGTCCATACTGACCCTACATATGTGAACTTAAAAGCAAAGTTAGTTCATTCAGTGAGGCTCAGTTGTGTTAGATATAAGTAAGCAACCTGCTTTTTCTCATCTGCAAGGAACTTTGCATACATGTGCAAAGGAATCCTAAAGAACCAAAGCCCCTTCTGTGAATACATCCATCTCCTAATTTGAACTGGTGGATAAATTTAAAATAGTGCAGGCGTGTTGAAGCAATCTAATTTGTTACTGCATTTCTTCAGAAGACTGGTGAGCACAAGATTAATTTGCTGGGTTGATGGCTCCAAATTACTTGGGGTAAAAGGAACAAAACCTGTACATGTCAAAAGACAGTTTGACAATTTATATTTCATGAGAGCCTAACAGAAATCACAGCCATGATTACTGTCTTCTTTGTACAGTGATTTTTGAGTGAAACCTTGCCAGGACCACACTATGTACTGCTTTACATGTCCAAACAGTTGGAAACTGTGACAGTTTTGGAGCAAACCACCACTACTCACTGGTGAGCCTTTTTATATGCCCATTAAAGCATTTAACTTTTCTTCTGGCAAATTAATTTACTAATTCTATAACATTCCATTATCAAATACTCTGAAAAGTTCTGTTTTAGCCCACCAGTACTTCATGTTTCTGGAGCAGTCTAGCAGCTTCAGTGCTAATAAAGTAGTGTCATAACAAAAGTCACAAACTCCACAGCTCCCCAGGCACATCAAGCTGAGACATTCTTCCTGATAACTGGCACCATTTGCTCACTCCCAGTAACACTGTCCATAGACTCAGCGGCTCAGGCAAACTCTTCTGCTCAAAAATGGGGCAGAACCAGGACAGTGACAGATCAAAATCCCTCCCCTCTGCTCCAGCGGCTCCTTCTCTCAGAGACAACAGAGTAGCCGAGGAGCTGGATTTGGGCAGTTGTTTCTGGTAAAAGTACAGCAGTTACTTTACACAAGTTACTTTAGACTTCCTTGCAAGTAATTCTGATGTGATAACTCCCTCAATTTGAAAATTACTTGCACCGCCTAGCTGTAAGCAAAGCATCTACCTTCAAAGACAAACCCAGCTATTTCTGGGTTTAAATGAAAAAGAAAAAAATCTTGTGTGGATTGAAGAAATTCTGTTTATCATAACTGCATACAGAAACCTGAGACCATTCCCGATGGCAGAGATGGAATAACATATCAAAGAAAGAAAGCAAGAAAAGCTTTGATCAATAGGGAAATGGTTTTTATACACATCAGAACCAATTTAAAAGAATTCTCTAGGATCAATTTAGATAGACAGAAATGCTTCTCAGCATTTATTACCTGTGGAGGGAATATTGATCCCATCCATTGATTTCTCCTATGCATGTAGAGCAGCATCTGGTTTTGTTGTGTGGGATTTTTCCAAAGAAAGATGACCCAAAGTGGAAGGTATCAAGAAACTACTTATATTTTAAGGACTTACATTAATGGTTCAACCAATGTCATTACCCGGAACTTTTAAACCCTGTTCAAGAATAGTCCGAATGTAATTCAGCTTAATTTTGGCACATGATTGTTAGTCAATGGAATACATTTTAAGATAAGTGGGTTTTTTTGAACTTTACTTACCAAAGGCTACCAATTCCTTACATATCACATTACATCAAACATATTTTCTTTCCTGTTCCCTTTTTAAAAAGAATGTCTCTTCATGGTAATGTTACAGATTGCACAACCCTAATGCATTACATTCCCTCTGAATTAAGGTCTTTTGTCATTATTGGAGCTGCAACCATTTGCATCATCACCAGGATCCCTCAGCCTGGAGTCTCCTAGGAACTGGGCACCTCTCAGGTGAGGTGTGAAAGCTAAAAATACCTAGTCCCTCCCTTTAGTAATCTGGCTAACAGTTAATGTGCTTGCCTACATAAAAGCAAATGGAATATTTACAAGGCTACAAACTATGATTGCAGTGGCTGTAGATAAAATTCTTCATTACTGTCACACTAAGCAGAATGTTATTTACCAGGCAACTGATTCCAACATATGATAGATGGTAGACAATTTTTTTTGTTGTATAAACAGCTTTCAACAAATATAACAACTATTTCTTGTACACTATGTTTTGCTTAGGAATGCACTTTTTAGACATTATTATAAGTCCTCCATTCTCAAATGTGAGTAAAACTTCCTAAATATTCTAGTGGAAATAATGATGACCACCCCTCCTCCCTTTGTCTTCACACTCTGTTTAGATCTTTCAAGGGACAAGGCATAGAAGAATAATCTTGAGCAGTCTGCAATTCACTTGCAGCAATTCCCTAAATATTCTCAGTAATGGAGACCAAAAGGCAAGCTGGGAAAGAGAGAAGGGATCCAAGAATCTGCTGATACAGGTGTTTAATACACTGGTACCATAATAAAATCCTTTTGTCATTCTCTCTAGAGACTTTTTTCTTTTCCCTTTCTCAGAAGTATTTAAATAGACATAGATTTGGCAAAGCCAATTAGGGAAAATTAGCTCATCTCAGAGTGCACTTAAGCTCGTGACTCACCTTATGCATGTGAAGTCATTCAACTCAGTGCAATCATGTGCTCAAATGAGGCAGGATCAGGGCACCACAAACAGGGTCATTACTGCAACAAGGACTTACAGCACAAGGTCTTAGAATGAGCAAACTTCCTTCTTGTTTGGCTTTCAGTGGACACCAACAGTCCGGCCTCCTAAAGAGAAAGGCGGCTTTTTATGCTGAGTATGGCCATATGCTGTAGGTGTCCTAGGCCCAAGTATCATAAAAAGGTAATAACAGGAAAGTCAGTGCAGAGATGTTTCTCAGAAAAATTATTCAGTAGACATTTACAAAGGTGGAAAGCGATTCCCCTGGAACACAGAAAAACCTCAAATTACCCAAGCAATGTGTTAGCAGAAATTCAATTCACATCTTTAAAATCTGCATGTAGAGATTTGCCTGGCTGATAAATGAGTGTGGAGCGGGATGTGGCCTGATGCATTTCCCTCCAAAGAGTAAAGGCATGAAGTAACGTTTGGCTGATGGAAAAAGGGGACTTCTCTGAACTTCTTACTCTGTGGAACAGTGACCTAGATAAAGCGGCATTATTCCTGGAGCTTAAACTGGTCTCAGAACTCGACAAATCTTTTCCAAGCAAGAAATCAGCAGAAAGTTACTCAGAGCAAAGAAAGCATTTATCTGATAGAAGAAAATCCTTTATATAAAAGAACTTAAAGCCTTTTTATAAGGATTTCTAAACCCAGACCATTACTGTAAAGCTCCCTTTCAGCTGGACTTGAGTTTGTTTATATTACATTTTAGTTGGCCTTTTTGGTAGCATTTTGGATTTTTAGTTTCAAAACAAAGCAAAAAGTATTAAAGCAGAAACTTTTGAAGCAGAGTCTTCAAGATGTCAAAACCTTTCTGGATGTGTTAATGAGGCATGTTGAATATATCAAAAATAATATATTGAGAATAAAAGGAAAATACCTTCTTGTCTAGGACTGGGTTTTTGAAATGAAAATGTCTGTCATGGCAGAATATTTTTATACATATAATAGGAAGGCACTTCTCTCGCTTTCAGTGTTACCTAGAATACCTGTATGTGGGCACATGTGTAGGTCTGTGTTTCCAAGGGAATCTACCTTGAGGGAAAAAACCAATGAGGAAAGACCAAGCCATCCTGGCAAAAATCCTTGCATTGCTACCAAGTGTGGGACCTTGAGCCCAGCAAGCTGTTCTGAAGTCCAGAATCCCAAAAGGGCAGCATCTGGTTGTTAAACCACCACTAAAGGGGAGATGGTGAGTGACACTGCATCCATGGGGAGCCTGGATGCATTCCCTGCCAGGAACCCCGGAAGGGCAGTAACGGGGTGGCTGAGAAACTCCTGAGACAGTGGCATCAGTACTGGGGCTGCTGCAGCTGTGCTTGTGCTGTTCAGGGCAACAACATGACAAAAATGTCACCTTTTAAGAAAGGAACAGAGGAAAAGAGGAAGGATCAGTATCATTGCATGCTCTTCAAAAAGGAATAAATCACCATAAAACTATCTGCAGGAGTTGCCAAGCTAAACCTCTGCTTGCAAAGAAACTTAGACTTTTTATGTGATGGCAAATGCTCCAGAGCATGGTTATGGTTCACACTCAGATCTTGTTTTGAAGAACAGGCTTTTCTCTTCTGTTCAACTTATATATTGGAAGCAGCATGCCAAGTACTGTACTGCAAGTAACACTATCTCCAGAACACATTAGCTGTTTTCTTGGTGTTTCAAGAGTTACACTTACATTAACTAAAACCTTTCATTAAGAAAAATATTACTTACTGATGGGCTAACTGAGAAAAATTAAGTCACAGCAAAACTTCTGTCACCACAAAATTGAAAATTATTCTAGGTTCTGCTACAAGTGAGGTCCCTGAATACAGGTTTGGCTGCAAAACCATGCTTTCCTCTGAACTTCTTACTTGGCTGCAGCTGTCTGTGTTTTAGGTATTGGTATGCCTCACTTTTAAGAATCCATTGAAGTTGAGTGGTGTATAAAGAGATGAAGAACTCCAGGTGTGCTGGAACATAGCTCTGACTAATGGAAACACTGGTTGAAAAGCATTCAGAGAATAGAAGATAACCTTTGTATTAATGCTCTGCTCCTTCTCCCTTCCCCCCTTTGAGATGCCTGCAGTCATTCAGTTAAAGCCTCCCTGATCCTCCTTCCCTTCTCAAGCGATAAGATGGGTATGCCTGTGTTACAGAAGATGAGACTGGGATATGAACACTGATTTATTTTTCCCTTGGACAGCATATCCATCATCCTTTCCATTAACTCTAAGGGAATGACCAGATGTGTAATCGCTTTTTGACACGGAGTGGGATTCATCTCATCTGACCTTGCCATCCCACAGTGGATTCAGTTCATCCAGGTTCTGCAGCTACTAGGGAGGAAAACTCCCTTTTCCCAGGAGCTCCCCTGCTCTCGGGGACAGCAGGTGGCTGGGTGGCTCTGTGTGTTGACTACAGAAGAACCTCCACAGCTCCTGCTCAGACGGCTCAGACAGGGTGACACTAAATCCCACGCAGGAGTTCCAAACAGGCACCTCAAAGACATTTTTAAAGAGAATTCCCTAACTTGCACTGCTGGCAGATGTGTAACCCAGAGCATTTGCAAATGTACCTAGGCACCTGCATCCATCCATGGGCTTAAGTACTGTTGAAAGCCAGACTTACATTGGCAATGACCTCTGTTAAACCCAAGTCTTAATCATTTGGTGCAACTCTCATGCTGTGGCAACAATCCATAATTTCAGTAGCATTTGATAGCAAAGCAGATCATGTGCATCGTCAACATTTTGTAACCCTATTAACTCTGAGATAATGGACTTGTCTCTGCTACATTTCTAAGCTTATTGGAGTGGACTGTAATTAGCACTTCCTTTTTTTTTATACAAATCTCTTGACTCCCAGAGCCAGTTCTTAACACCACAGCTAATAACCGCGGCAGGTGATCAAAGCCTGAGATGGAGGTGGGACACAGACCTAGGAGCCAAACTTCAGTTTACTTCCAGAGTTTCAGCAAGAGTCATGAAAACTACTGCTTCTGAGAAAAGGGAAGGTAATATTTATTTTGCTTTGCCTCAAAATGTTCTGCTTAAGTGTTTTACCTCTGAATATGCTCCTTAAAGAGGTTCAGTGTCTTTAAGAGCCCAGACCAAAGCAGCTCTGGCTAAATATTGTGGATTCCTCATACTTTTTGCACTCATCAGTCTTGCCTAGCAAATAAACAGGAAACACTTCTGGTTTGTCCTTAAAGCTAGCTTCTTGTCATCATTATTATTTCAAGCTTAGAGGATGATCTAATGTGTGTGGATTCTGGTTTCTGTCAAGCCAAGTCCTTTGCTACATGACGATTCTGGGACATGGAGTCCCGGGACAAGGACATGGTTAAAGCCCTGCTGGGAAAGCCAGGCTTGACTTGTGCTGTGTGTGCCTCCAGCTTAGCCTGAGGTACCCCTCCTGACTGTGCAGTGTCCCATCTTTTGTAGCTGTCTGGGCATCTTCTCTGGTGACTGGAAAGAGATGAGTAGGATAAAATGTTCCCTGCACATCCCCACTCTCCGTTCACTCCATGGCTAGCTTGAACAAATTATCTCATTTTTACGTGGTCAAATAGATGGGGTCAATGCACCCTTAATCTCAAACTTCAGCTCTCCCAACTCAAGTTGGGGTGTTTTTTTTGTCTGTTTATAAAACCTCCAGGATAAAAAAAAGATTGGAGATTTTAAGTCTTAATCAGCCTTCAGATGTTGCCTACACTATCACGATGATACAAGTGACGCAGCTTTGCAGAGTGACTTTTACGTTTCTTCCACATCATAACCAAGCAATCTTTCACCATGGTAGTAAAACCAGACAAGACAGACACACAGGAAGGCTCTGAAAACAAAACAAAAACCTTGAAGTAGAAAACTGGGCTTAATAAAATCTTCCCCAAGTACAAGTTCCAAGAGTCTCCCTTTAACTTAAGGATGTTATTGTCAACAGTGGCATCTCTGTTCAGCTGTTCCCTTAACTAAACATTCCTATTACTGTCATTCCTCGGGTTATCATATTCACTGCCTTGACAGCACAAACACTGTGCTGTAAAATCTGTCAGAGAGGCCAGCTGATTTCCTACGTCTTCTGACACTTGCAGGTCTTTAATATCAGGCTGTCAGAACACCTGAGAGAAAGGTGGGTGCTTCCCTGTTCAGGGCTGTTACTGTGACTACCATCACACATACTTTAATCATTAGCCTTATACTGCTGTGAAATCCTGACTTTTATGCCCTTGGAGTCCCATGCCAGAAAATGCTGCTGGTATAAATCTATCACAGAGGTTAGCTGGCTCACTAACCCATGGAGTTCTATAAGTACAATGAAGCCTTTATGTTTTACAAAGCTTATATAGTGTTTTCTTAAACTTTCTACTGTGACTTTCTCTCTCTCTCTCTCTCTCTCTTTTTTTTTTTTTTTTTTTTTTTTCAGAGTGGAACTGTAGTAGGTGTAACAATTACTCAGTGACAGGCGTAGGTGAAACTCAGCTACTTAAAATAAACCCCTCTGTGCCAGGACCCTTTGTCTTTGGGTGTACTCATGGAGCAGATGAGCTTGGTGGGCAGTGAGTTTTCTGTAATGCAAAACTCCTTTGATTCAATATTAAAATGAAACTGAGAGAAGCAGAACAAAAGTAAATCAGACCAGAACAGTCCCTTGTCTTTAACTGTTTATGGCACTTGCTTTACAGGGATGAGAGCATGTGTAATCCTGCTGCTGCTCGGCTGTTGTCCCCCAGTGACAGTGAGCTAAGTGTTCCTGGGCAAATCATTATCCTGGGATAGGCCTTTTTTAATCTCTCCTGTTCTAGCATTGTTTGGATAAAGAGAAAAATATACGAAGAGCTGTTTAAAAAGATTTTATAGCCCCCAGATCAGGGTGCTGCTGAGATGTAGCTGTCTCTGCTGCTACCAACAGCCCAGTTGATCACACGGTGTGACACAGTACCACAGAAGCGACATGGGTGATGGATTTAGGAAGCCCCATTCCAAGAACAAAGGCTGTGATAAGCAAAGCATGTACTTCCAGGTAGCATGAGTCAAGCCACCAGGAACGATGGATGAATGTTGTGTAGCTTTAAGTGACCGTATTGATGCTCCAAGAGTTTCTGCTCACAAAGAGGAGAACAAAAATTTAAGTCTTTAGTGCTTTAATTGCTAAAGAACATTTGCTGCAGGAACCTAATAACAAATCCATGAACACCCCGCAAGAGCATTACTGGAGAATCAACAGAGCTGCAGCTGAGGCAGAGGTAAGACAAGTTTGGAGATCAGTTCCAATAAGTGCCTTGCTGCCTGACAGCACAGTTCATTTAATTTCCCTGGGCCTCAGCTCTCCATCTGCAACAGAAACCTGAATCACCACTTTGTTCAGCTCATCTCTTTAGGCTGACTGGGGTGGTAACTCCGGCAGCTTGTGCAGTGGAGCCTCTGGACATTCTTGAAAAAATCATAAATAATCACAGAATGGGTTGGAAGGGACCTTAGAAGTGGTGTAAGGCAGCACCTGATCTCCTGGCTCTGTGTGCACACAAGGCATGGAGTGAACCTTGGGGGATAACACACAGTATGGGCTTCAAAATCCCTCTTGGGCTGCCAAATCCCCCTCACCTGTCTTCAGGGCATGGCCAAAGGCAGGCAGGGAGTGTGGGCTGGCTGCTCCTGCCTGGAATGGATGCTGCTGTGGGGGTAACAAACACTGTCTGTCATCACAGCATTGAGGACACTAATGCTGAACCGCTGGACAGCGTCCAATAGAAACCTATGGTGAGGTAATGGGATGGACCTAGAGAGTGCTGAAAAGGAATCCCCAGCTAATATAGCTCTGATGGTTTTGAGTATACACAGAGTATATTGTAATACTACAGCTAAGTGATAGTTAAATAAACAACAAAGGTAATTGTGGGGTACTTCAGTCACTTTGCAGATTTATGGTGCTGTGAAGGCAGTTCCTTGCAGCGCTCCCTGCCAAGGTTTTCAGCAGGGTTAACGATTTTGACTCCTATGCTTTACGTGTCTGAAAGATATGAATTGTGTTTCACTCACTGTCCTGGACTGACTGGGACATTGCTGCTTTTATTCACAGCCAAAAAATATTTTTAATTCTTTATGGATTATTCATCTCTTGCCTGAGAAGCCAGCATAGGTCAAGTCTGAATGAATTTGTCTCAGACCTTGCAGGCCGGCTCCTCTTTCAAGCCTAAGTCCATGACGTGCAATGGTTCCCAAAATTAAAATGTCCTACCAGACCCAAGTAGTTTCTGATATATTAGATTAAGATACAAAATCTAACTGTGAACCCCTTGAACTGTGTCCCTTTTCCTTGAACTTGCCATTTGCAATCCTACTGATTGCTTGGAGATGTTAGTTGCTCTTTCCTGTGCTCACAGAGCCAGTTACACATGAAAATTGTGGCAGTAGGGCTTTGTAAGTCCAATCCACCCCCTTCCTAGGACTACATAAGCATGGGTAGTTTAAATTATTTTCATTTAGATCCAGGTTTCCAAAGCAACCCTGTCAAATAGAGGCATCCACCTTTCTCACCTGCTGGATGACTCTGGCTAATACTTATGCTGTCATGGTCTCCAAATGAAGGAAGACTCCAGTTCTCCACCACCATATTATCTCTTCTCATTACTTTTATATTTTGGCAAACCTGCAGTGCTAGGAGGTAATTCTAGCTTGTAAGATCTGAGAAGAATTGAATGCAAATCCCAATGCATAGCTTTCGTATCTAAATATGTAATTTTCTGCAACCTCCCTGTCTCCTGCAGATTTACCCAAAAAGCTGGTGAATACTTTGCTATTTTCCCTTTCTTTGGAAACATAGGCTGTGCTCTAATAGCTCTTTTCCTTCTCCAGCAATAATTTTCCTTCTTCTTGTAC
Organism: Hylia prasina; assembly: GCA_013397195.1. Lineage (NCBI taxonomy): Eukaryota > Metazoa > Chordata > Aves > Passeriformes > Sylviidae > Hylia > Hylia prasina. The sequence continues at coordinate 512,890 of VYXD01005447.1, forward strand.
TGAAGCTCAGCAGCTACCTGCAGACTTTCACAGTCCAGTCTGGTACTTCTATGTCCTCTTCTACATCCGTCCAGTTCTTTATTTCACACTCCTTATTCTTCCCTTTCTCACCTGTGCCTTAGGTGGCCTCATCCCTCCATCCATGCATCTATCCATCCTTTCATTCATCAGGATAACACATCCTTTCCCCACTTTCAGCTCCACACTAAACCTGCTCTTCCCCTGACACATTTCCAACTTGAAGCACTGGTTTGAACTTATTTTTTTGTGATTTACATATTCTTCTGATGGTTTCCAAATAAAATCTTTGTCATTTAGCTTTCTAACCAGCATATCAACACAGCCAGGCTCCTGTAACTCCTGGATTACTAAATCATCTACATGACTGTCCTGATGAGACAAAAAATGATGCTACAGAAAATCACTTAGAAATTCCATCCTCCACAAAATTTTAAATGCCTTCTGTGTAATTCTTAATTAGTAAGTTGCTTAATAATACTGTCCTGACATAGTCCTGTGAGGAATTATAGGAATTAACCTAAGCAATTACAATGCACAATTTTCCTTGTCAGAACACAAGTTTTACTCTCGCAGTGCCATGTGTTTTGGGCCAGCACAGACTCCAGCCCTGCCCAAGTAAAGCTTTGGCTCCATGGTGGGACAGGGTTATCAGCCACATCTCACCAAAGACAATTCAGCCTTTGTCTTTCTTCCTCATTTATACACAGAGAATTCAAACAATGGTGTTAGGGCAGAATCCCAGGATCTTGTTTTGTGTACAAGGAAAGCTGTGGGTTATGTTGTGTTCCTCCACATTGGGAGAGCTTTTGCTTTAAATATGACCTTGTACTCCTGTGATTCTATCCCCATGGATACAGATCTCTTTCATTTGTACGTTCCAGGTGAATGGATGATTCCCTAATAGTGTTAATTTTTGTTATTAACTTTTAATAACCTCCACAATTCAATTAATTTGACATTTCCATTAGACAATTGTGTCTGTTCTTTCTTTCTACTGTAATTGAGTCCAGAACTTTGAGTTAAAGCTGCAGATGGATGCAGCTTCAATAAATGATGTTTGTTTTAAAACAGGGCTCCCATCTGGTTCTAGAGTTTCTCAAAAGCTGGAAATGCTCAACTGAATTTCTGATTGCAGCAACTGCTGAAGGGAAAAACCAGGCTCCACTTTCATATGCAGCCTCTCTCTGAGTCTCATTATCTGTCTGTCTGTCTCTGTCCATGTATATGTATCTCCCCAGGTTTGATTCAGACTCACTCCCTGATTTCTTTATGTGATACATTTGCCAGGGAGTTGGTCTGGTTTCACAAGAGCTTTAGCAATATAACCAAAGCAATCATGCCAGGCTGCATAAATGGAATCTCAGCAAGTACTTCTGAACAGAACCTCTTCACCAAATTGTTTTTCTGTAATTGAAAAATGTCTTTCAAATGGAACCACTTAGCATAGCTCTGAACTCTATCCAGGATGGTCATAAACTGCTGCTCACTGGCTAAGGCCCAAGATTTTAACATCAGATACAAATGCAGTAGCAGATGCCAATACTGCCAACACCAAAATCTGGCCTGATGAGCTCCATTTTAATGGGTTTGTTTCTTTGTTCTCATTTCTGCTTGTAAAGTCAAGGAGTGCAATGAAATCAGAGATCAAATGCAATATTCTTTGGGAAAACTCAGCATGAAAACTCTCTCCAAGCCAGGCTTCTGGTCTGCCTCAATATTATCCCAAATAACCCAAATAGCTTGTGATGGAGCCTTCTCCAGAATTCCATATTCTTTATGAGCAATAAGCAGGTCAAGAGCCTCAGTATCAGCTTCAGTTATTTTCATCAAACCATCCCGGATATACACAATTTCAGCACTTCTCCCCTGATGTCTGTAGTGAATCATCTTTAGCTTCTCACCCCTTTCGATGGTCTCTATTCCCCAGCCACACCAATTCAAACTTCTTTCTCCAAAGACTCCTTTAGGTATTTCATCTTCTCCATTCCACCTGTTTAGCTTTCAGTGTCTCATTTCCTGATTTACCCAGCAGTCTTTACACCTGAAAGTTCTATAACCAAGTATTGATGCTTTCTGCAAAAACACAGCAGACTTGAATGAGATCAACTGAAACCACTGATATCAAATATAATGTGTAATGTTCTTCCTGCTCTTGGTAATGGCTGTTGGGAGAACAGCCTTTCATGGGACTTACTGCACATTCAGAATGTGAACAGCATAGACACTGCAGTGGATTTGCAGGTAGAGATGTGTCAGCAATGAATCAGGAAGGCAATAGAGAGGGGGGAAAATGTCTCTTATATCAAACTGATCTTGTTTTAGCCCAACACCTCTGTAGGCAGCCACCGTGCCACCACCTTTATCTTCACTCCATCCTCATTCCTGGGGTACAGCTCAGGCTTTCAGCATTACTAGGGGCACCAAAGCTTCAGCTTCTGCTGAAAGCTGCTTCCATTTGGCGTCCAGCCCTCAATTATATTTCTGGTTAATACCCCATGTGCACTAAGAACTGACCCAGTCCCATTCCATGAGCAATGCCTCCTTGGAAAGATGAAGTACTGGCCTGTCCTAGACAACAAACAGACAGACAGACAGACAGACAGACAGACAAAAGGACTTGGGTGCCTTGCAGCTGGTAGTCAAGCAGGAAAGAAATACAAGTTCCAAAAAGGGATCCAGCCTAAGGAAAATCCTAGTTCCTGTCTTTGCTGCAGCTGTTCCTGAGCTAGTATGTCTGGGATAACAAGGATGAGAATTCCAACAGACAGATGATAATAACCAGAAATAATTCAATATTATCTGTTTCTCTATCCCAACTGTTGGAGTAGGTTGTTTCTTACAGTTTTTGTTTTGCACCACAATAGATCATGGGAAAATTACTGATTAAATCTGAGGTCCTAAAGACATGAAGTATTTGTAATATCTAGTATGAGAAAATCATTTAACTCTTAGAACCTACTGATTAACATATAATTCATGTGATTCCTTTTATTGTTAGAAATAGAGTTTTATTTAAACATAATCTTCTAATCCGCTGTATTAAAAAGCAATTATGGCAAGAGTGCATTAACTAAGAATCACTTGCCAGAGACACAACAGCTCCAGGACTTTATTAGAACACACTCATGTGGAGGTGACTGAACAACTGGGGAGAGCATCACTTAATCCACTTAATTTTTTAATGCAGAAGGATTTAATTTGCTAATGAAATTAATGAAATTGTTGGATACTGAACACAGCTTGGTTTATGCACGCCCACCATGGCATCACAGATACTCCTCCTTCTGTTTGCAGACACGGGGGGCGAGGGGGTTGTGTGCAGCATCAACATTGAGAAAGGCTTCCCAGAAACCTTTGAAATGGAGTTTAGAAACTGAGATGCAGGAGGAAGAAGCATCTGTAATCAAGCCATCCCATGCAGAACACCACAAAGCTTCTGCATGCGCCTCTGGCCTGTGTGGGATGCACTGATACATTTAAGGAAAGGTGGAATCCTTAAGTGTAAAGTTTTAGACATAAGGGTAGAATCTCTTCTCAATTAAGGAAATCAGGGAAAAAAAAAACAAAAGAGAAGCCCACCCAGATTGAACTCCATTGTTTTGGATGCTAAATAGAGATTCTACTTAAAAATTAAAATCACATTCTCCCTTAGCGCCCGAATATCAATAATTCAAATACTTATGTCAGCAAAAACGGTAGAGTATTGGATCTGCATGAACAGAAGAAGTCAATGGCATGTTCAGGATTAGAACTTGAATCTGTTTCTCAGAACATCTCCTTTTGAAATTCTCCTTGTGCTACATGGATCAGTTCCCATCACTCTGGCTGCCTCAATAGGATGTGTAGAGTAAGACTTTAATTCCCCTGAAAGACTCAGGCATATTACAAATTATTAGCATCCTCCACCGCCTGTATATGAAATTCATATACCTGTTTGTCTTCTGCACAATCGTATTTCAATCTTGATTTCATTGGTAAGTTGTACTGTATTTGGATTAATTATTTAGTAAAAATGAACATCATTATGTGTGGCAAAGATGAAAGGCTTACCAATGGAGAAGTGGAATTCCCTTGTTGCGGGAATAGTAGTCACTACCTCTCTGAGTGTATTATGAATGTACACATGACTAAGTGAAGTTCTTCACCTCTATCTGAGGTAAACCAATGCCCCCTTTTTGCTGTCTTCAAGCTGCAAGCTTTAGGTGCTCTGAAAACAGATTATGGCCCCTGCAGCTCTGTATTATTTATTGATACAAGCTGCATTTTGCTAATCTGCCCCACACAAAGAGAGAAGCTTCCTTGTTTCAAAGTCAGATTTATCTGGAGAGCTGATTCTGGATTGTTTAAAAATCTGGCTAAGTTTGAAATATGACAATAATGAAAAGAAATGCAGCCCGAGTAGAGATTTGTTTGTGTAGAGTAACGATTTTTTCTTAAACTTCAGCTCACTTTGGTGTTACAGCAAAGGCAGGCATAGAAACCTGAAACTATCCCATATTAACCTGGTTTTAATTGGGCTTTCTCTTTCACTAGTGAAAAACCAAAAACCAGGCAATATTTAAAAAATAAACCATGATCAAGTGAGTTGAGGCTACATAGGGGCTGAGCAGGAAACAGCAAGAAGAGAGGCAGGAGTGCAGTGGGAGAAATCCCTTACTATTTTTTACTATACCTTTTACTTTACTATCTCTTACTATCAGCTATTTTTTTTTCTTCGTGGATGCCCCACAACATTGTGACTATGAACACTCAACACCTCAGGATGTCAAAAAAAATTAAGCAGATAAACAGGAAAAAGAGAAAGAGTAGTTGATAAGTGTTTGTAGGAAAGAGAGAAGAAAGGGAGAAGAAAGATCCAAATGACAGTCGCTGGAATCACCCATGGGGAACGAAGCACTGGGAATCCTCCAGAAACAATGAATAATTCCCACTGCCTTGCATTTCTGGAGTGGAATGAGAAACTGCATTTCTGCTGATAGGTACTAAGCATTAGAAAAGCAGCTAAGCAGAATTTCCAGAGTTAGGAAAAGCAGCTTCCCAAGTAAGCACAATGATACCCTGAGATGAACTGTGGATGGCTTTGCCATATGTTCTTGCCATCACTTCACGCATCAGCATTCCCATTTCTCTCCCATCTCTTCTGTGATTTCAAGACAAAACAAAACTAAGGCAATGTTGTGAACACATCCAACTTGCTTAAAGAACAGAGATTTTTCTCATCTTGTTTGTGTGTGACTGAATTTGAGCTGCATTTCTGTTGCCTCCTTTGCACAGTCTGGGGCCAACCCAGGAAGAGTCACTAATACTTCTAACAAGAGTTACTCATTTAGCAGAACAGGTAATTCACTGCTGAGCTGAGCTGTTCAGGCAAATTCCCAGCACTTGCCAAACTTCTGCTTCTCATATGCTTATGCAGCTTATCTGTTACTCTTTGAAATCCTCACATGAATCTTTCCCTGCATTATCACCTATGGCTGGATTCCAAAGTTTTGACACCGGGGGCAAATACCAAAATTGAGTCCTCCAACTTAACTCTCTCTGCTCCCACTACTGCTGAGCTCCAGATTTCTGATCTTAGAACCTGAAGAAGAATAAATATATGGCTCCTATTTGATTTATTTCTGTTATTAAATCTTGCTTGTGCTTCACCCAGGTACAAGCAACAGTGTGAACTTATTTCATGCCACAATGGATCATGTCATCAAAAGTCATAATTCCCACTGGAAATACTGAGTTGCTTGCAGGCTTGGGAGCATATGATATTCCTGACTCCAGATTCTGTGATGGGAATGAAATTCATTGTAAGCTGGTAATTACAGCTAGTCCTATCTGTGAAGATACAGGTGCTCAGAGACAAGCGTGTCAGTACTCTGTGTTTATATTTTTGCAAGATAGGAGAAATTCAATTTTATTCAGCTTTTCCCCAGTTTTCTACAACTATGTATCAGCAGAACTTTTTTCACTTTTTATTTTAAAGATAAATTGCTTGGTGCACTATCAAGGATACTTATAATTTAAGAATAGAACCTATTAGGCTGTCACTCTTCCAGAAACACAGACCTTCAAGAGTCTGAAGAAGCAGTCTTTATGTGACAGTATAATAAGGATGTCAGGCCCCCTCCCACCTCCCCCAGTCTTTTTGAACGGCACTTTCCCCAGCAGGGAAAATTAATACACTTCAAAAGCTGTAACGTGCTGGAAAACACACATCAGCCATCAGCATGATTTTCTAAAATGAAGCAGTGTGGAAACCACATTTTTAATCAACTTTCATAAACCAGCTCTCTTCCTTTGCTAAAAAAGGAAATAAATAACGTAAAAAAAAAAAAAAAAAAAAAGCTTCATAATGCTTTCAGTGTGTAGCATTAGATTTGCTAGTGAAGTGTGGAATATTTTTCTTCTTATGTTATTAAATTTCAAAGACACACTCCTTAGGGCTTGTCTTAAGTCTGTCATCTGTGCTGCAAGTAAAGACTCTTAACAGCTGGCCAGCTCCATCCCTCCCCTCGGATCCCACCAGCAAATCCCTCCAAATGGCAGCCCTGTTCCTCGATGCAGGCTTTCAGCAGCGTGCCAGCAGTGCTCCCATTTCATCTTGCCTCAGCTGGCCCCTGTCACCCCTGCAAGGTGTCTGTGTCACACGGGGGTCCCTCAGGGGGCTGGGTCACAGCCAAGCTGGTGCCTCACTAAGGGTGGGAAACAAGAAAAGCCAGGGAATTTAACTATGGCAAAATAATGAGAGGAAAGAAAAGAGAACAAATACAGAGGAAAGGGAGATGAATATAAATAAGAGGAAGGTGACAAAGGATTAAGGAATATGAATCAAGAAAATATTATGTCAACTGGGAAAGCAAACATGCTAGGAAAATAAATTCAGATAAGAGGAAACAATATGAAACGAACCAAAGAGATTCAACTATAAAATAAGAAGCAAGGTATCATTATTGATGTCCTCCTCTCTGCCAGAACCTTTTGTACCTTTTTTTCTAAGGGTGAGCAGAGAACTAGGAAACAATACAAACATGAGCTCAGAGAGAAAAATGTGTGATTTTGTGAAGGTTGGAAGCTTCACTTTCTGGAACTTCTTACAACCTCAGTAGAAGTTCAGGGTACAGAGCAAACTGACAACAGATATCCTGGACAATGATTCACGGCAACGAGAAGGGGACATACACAAAGCCCCTTGATGTTCATGTCACTGACCTGCCTGCGGTCAGGGAAATATCAAAACTTTACCTGGCAAACCATTTCCCCCATTAGCATCAGGCATGTGATGGAGATTCAAAAATGAGTTACGAAATCCATAAACAATCCAAGAGTCCAGAACTACATCCAGGGCATGCTATGAAAAAGCTGAACCCACGCTGTGAGTCTTGCAACTCAAATGGGAAGGTCTAGAACGGTGTTAAAATAAATAAATCTGAGTTACAATGTCCCAGAGCCAACCCAGTGGAACAAGACGACTGCAGCATCCTCTAAGGACTTTAAAATCCCACTGACTGAAGCAGGGCTGTCACTTACAGGCATTTCAGAGGAACTGATCAGTCACGGGGAAAACAAACACTGGTTTGCTGCTGGGGAGGCAACTGGTGGTCGGTAGCAGTTTACAGCACTGCCAGTTTCCTGATTAGCTCCCTTAGAAATAAAACAAGCAGGGATGACAGATGATGATGTCCCTATCACTGAGCAATAGTTTTTGCTACACAAATCATGTTATTTTCTGTTTAGAGGAGGCACTGTGGTTATATCATTAAAGGAATTGCTGACAGCTTCTGCTATTAATGGTCCCAAATGTGTCTCCTGCCATCTGTGATGGGCAAACAGTAGAAGCAGGCAATGATTGGCTTCCTGAACTACATTTAGTGAAAAAGCAGATTTTTTTTTTGAAGCACAGATCTGTTTCTTAGTGGCCCTTAAGAAAGCTCTTGATATGAGTCATCTGTTTTGTAAAATGTGGTAATTTCACAGGGAAGAGCCACAAATTTAAAGAATACATAAGTTTGCACTTATGAATGTATTTTCTTTATAAGCAAGTTTGGCGGGAATTGCCTTTGCTGTCAGGACAGAAAACCAGAACCAGGGGCTTTGGCAACCTGACTCGGAGGCAATGCTCTGTCAGTCTGGGAGGGGATACAGTCTCTGCTCATTTTGCTATAACCACTGCTGGGGTTAAACATTTTGATTAATTTTCTTTTCTTTTGAAATTTCAGTTTGCTTTTTTGGGGATTTTTTTTGTTGGTTTGTTTTTTTTCCTAGAAGTATGTAGTCAACCAAGTTGGGGCTACAATGGCAGTCCCAGATTTCTTGCATCAGCTGTTCAAAAATTTCAAAGAATTATCTTGAGAAACAGCAAGCTGAAAAATGGCTTGGTTGGTTTGTGTTTTTTTAAATAAATCAACAGAAACCAACTGACTTAGTGCTTGATGATTGCTCTGAGCATTTCTGCAAGCACAATGGAAAGGAAAAACCCATACAGGACTAAATTTCAACAACTGGTCAAATGCCAGCAAAGCCACCTTTGCTGGCAGGCAAGTTAGATCTCCAATTTGTCCAACATAATGAACACATATTCTCTTTTTATTCTAAACTGAAATTATAATTTATTTCTGAATAGAAAAGTTTCTCAGTCCCCTAATATACAGTCCACTTATAAAGCTGTATAAGGGCTGTAATGAGGTCCTAGTCATGCTAAAAATTGTGTCTTTATTGAGATCTTCAGGTGCAGCATTGCAAGCTGGATTTGCATCCGCTTTGGATGTTCTCAGAATGAGCACTGAAGAAACTTGCTCTGGAATAGAAATAGATGAATGTCAAATTTTTCTTAAATAAAAAGAAAGGGAGTCTTTGAAAGCAAGGAATAAGAAAGTTGTCCATTTTTGCAAACAATGCAAATAGAAATATTTTTCTCTGCTTATGATGGAAGGATAAAAACATCACTTTAGGGTCAAGTACAGGACACAAAAGTGAACTGCTGATGTTGCAGGAAATCCTGCCATTACTTGCAGCAGCCAGCACTCAAAAGACAGACCTTTTCTTGAATTACATTATGCTATTCATTTTTCAAAGAAAAGCTAGGGGGGCAAGACTTGTTATGAAAAAAACCCTGTAAACTGTAAACAGTTTTTGTACTGATAGACTCTGACCCAGGAAAGAGCAGAAAACAAGGTGGGTGAGGGGCAGGAAAGGCAGCATAGCTGTAAATGTTGCCTGAAACAAACTCAATCTACACTTCTACCACAGCATTTGCATACCATGTTATTTTCACCATGAGTAATTACTGAGAAACAAAAGCAACTCATGGCAGGAAAAGAACTGTAATAAAGAAATCAGTAAAACCATCAGGTGATGTCTATTAAGACCAGATTTAAGAGGGTCATTCTTTTAATTTTAATATTGGCAACATAAAACATAATTTAATGCAACAGAGCCCAGGTTTTATTTAGGCAGTTACCTTACTGGATTGGTGTCATAGTAAAAAAAAAAAAGGGGAAAGAAAAAAGAAGGTCGATATCTGTATTTAACATTTCTAGTGCTATATTCATATAAGAGTGCTCATGCTGGGGGAGGGATGGAATCTTTGGGGTGAATCTTTGATTTCAGGATCTAGTCATATAATCCCAGAAAGGTTTGGGTTGGAAAGGACCTTAAAGCTCATCTCATACCACCCGCTGCCCTTGCCAGGGATACCTCCCACTGTTACCAGGTTGCTCTAAACCCTGTCCAACCTGGCAGCAGATAAGATGTATTGTGTTGTCCCAGAAGGATCCCTGGCCTTGGAACCTCATCCCAGGGACTCCGTGATGAGCAGATGTCATCCCATCCCATGTCCACGTGCAGAGACTCAATTCTTCCATCAGGACACTTCTGATCTTCAGCAAGGTCACACCAGGGTAATTAAGGAGGAGAATCCACCCCTGGTCCCTCTCTCCTGTGTCTCAGCTCTCATCTGGAGCCTCACAGACACGGATCAGAAAGCCAAGGCTTTCCTCCCAAGGGAAAAATAGGCAAAGTGCTGCTGCACAGCCAGTGCTTTGCCATTAGAGCCTCCTTACAAGCACCAGAAGTGGCAGAGGAGATAAGAGATGGGAGAGATCAAATTTGTGCATATTCTCCTTCATTTACATTAAGTAACTTTGTATCTGAGCAGAAAGCTGGCTGCCGCATACTTGGGGAAAAATCACTGGCAATTTGCTCACAGTTCTCATCTCGGTGTCTTTTTGCAAACAAAATTCCCATTAACTCCTCCATTTGAAACAGGATTCTACACAAATTTGCCCAGCATCCTCAGTGTACATTTATTTAGATCCTAGAATAAAAACTGGTCGGTCACTGCATAAATGCTCTGTGAAGACACCTCAAAAACACAACCCAGATTCTCTTTTGATATTTGAAATTTTGTGTCCTCACCGGGAGAGTGGGAGGTTTCACAGGGAATTTTGAGCTATTACTACTTCCAGGTAGATAGGAGATGGGACCAGATGATGTTTAAGGCCCCTTCCAACCTAAACTATTCCGTGATTCTATGATCCAGCCATCCATCCAAATATTACAGGGAAGAGCTGGGTCTGTGATAGCTGCAGAACAAGGAGGCTGTGCAAGAGCTGTCATTCCCAGGGGATTTATGTCCTGTAGTGCCCTGGCAGCAGCTGCTGTGGTCACTGACAGGATCTGCTGGGGAGGGATGCCAGTGCCTTTCCCTTCTGCTGGAGCACTGCAGAGGCTTGTCAGATGCTCCAATGCCTCTGCAGGAAGCTGCTTCACATTTATTCAAATGGCCATGAACCCCACGTGGAGAGAGGGAGAAAAACACGGCCAGGGAAGACATGTGCAGGGTAAATAATTAAGAAAGCACAATGCTGAGAAAATGAAGCTTCAGAGAAAGCAGCAGAAAACTGTGTGCTTATTGGAATGAGAAGTGTGTGACATTTAAATGACCCAGAAAGTTTCTAGGAGCAGTCAAGGCAGGCATGCTGTCAAAGCATTTAAGGGATTTCAGCCCTCATGCTTCAGGTCATAAGGCAGTGGCACCTGCCTGAGGTTGGCCAGAACCACGCTCCCCCCCGCCACATTATTGCTGAATTGTCCATTATAGGGGTTTTAAACCGTTTTCTGAAGCATCTGCTCTTGGCTCCTGTCAAAGACAAGGCACCTTTGCAGCTCCAGATGAACCATTGCTCTGATGTGTTATGACAATTCCTCTGTTCCTACAAATGTCTACATTAAACTCCATTTTCATTTCAGCTAAATGGTTCACTTTACAAAAATAGCTCCTGGAAATACTTGGTGGAAAAAAGAGAGGACAGTAACCTAAATATCTTGCCACTACAATAATTAAAATATAATATCAAGGGCTTTGCCTAGAAATTATTTTAATTGGAATTGTGTAATAGTGCAGTGTAATGGCAGGCCATAGGTATTCCCAGTCAATTGACAACCCATCACACTGGATGCAGAAGATCAGTTTGATGCCTGTTTAGTTACTCTGATGGCTTGCTGTGACAAACCCTCTGAAAGGTGAACCTGGATTGCAGCAGTCCTTGAAAGTAAAGAAAACATTAACTAGAGAGCTGGGACAAATTTAGCAAGGCTGACAGTGCCAAAAGAGTTCCTTGCAAGAACAATGAAAAATTATCCCTGGGGTTTAAGCTAAAACAGGGCACTGAATGATTTCCGAAAAAGTGGAAACTCTTTTGATTTTAAATCCTTGTAAAGCAAAGTCAAGTTGAAGCTGTCACCGCAATCAGAATGGAAGTTTCATTTCAAATCCCTCACAGCCTATAATGTTCTGATTTTAAAGGTTAAACAAGCAGCAGAAGCACAAGTTTATTAACTCCTGTCTTCCCCTCTCCAAAACCCCAAACCAACTAAACATAAACCAGTTAAACTAGCTGGAGGCCAAATTTAACTTTGTAGCTGACAGCTGGTGGAAAAACTGATGGAGGAGAAGGAAGAGCAAGAAAACAGAAACTCTCCAAAATGAAAAATGATGTCTTAGAAGATGTTCATCTTAAACTCCTGGCATCAGCAGCTTCATAAAGGAGAGAGAGGGAGAAGGAAAAGTTCTCCTTGGAGCACTTAACCAGACACAAACATAAGGAAAATGTCTTGTTCCTCTTTGCCAGTCTGACCTGTCAGAATGAACAACTCCCAGTCCAAATCAATCTCCTACTACTACTTTAGCAAAATACTTTGTTATACAGCATGCTGGCCAAGAGCATTTACAGCTCTCCTGAGTCCTTTTTCCCCCCCCTGCAAAACCTGGGAGATACATCTCTCTTCCCTCCAGAAGAGGGAGGACTTATGCTAATTAAATTGATTTCCCTTTAGGAAGGAGGAATGTTCTCTACTGGTGTTTTCATTACAGTATCATAAGCTCTCCTCTTCTACACAAAGCAAGAAACACAATTGACCTTTTCCATGTATGAGAGAATTGCCAGACAGCAGGGATAAAGATCCACAGGGCTGGAAAGAAACACAGGACAAATAGAGAGGGTGGAGGAAATATTTCACTATAAATAAGGGTATAAAAATTCTCAGTATGTGAATGGTTTTATGAGCTCTCAGCGAATGAATGGCTTCCAAGAAGCTATCCATAAGTGAGAAGTTAAGCATCACCACATCGAGATAGATCTGTTATTGCTCTGGGTTTATTATTTACTTCCATGACAGCTGCCAGTCTCTCTTTTACGAGGCGGCCACTCACTGGCATGCAGCCTCTCTCTTGATTTACATCTCTAAATCTGTGTCACATGAAGCTGAATGACTGGGTGGCAAAGTCCTGGAGATCTGATGGCTTCACATCTATTATCAACCTGACCCATTTCCCTCTTCTGCAGAAGAAAACAACAGCCATACAATAAGAGGAACAGAACTACTGCTCTTCAGCCCTGAGAAAGGAGTGAAGCTTTTCTCAGAGAGCTGAGGGTCAACATGGCATCCCTCCCAGGCAGATCTCCTGCTCAGGGAGATTCAAGGGTTTGCCATCAATAAAGGCAAATTGACTTGCTCTGCTCTGGATCTTTGCCCCCAGGTGGTCTCCCTAAGGAATGCACCAGGAATCACTGCACAAAGGGGAATGACCTCTGCAAGATACCTCAGCTTTGGGTAAGAAAATGCTGGGTGGTTCTGCATGACCCAGTTTGCTCAAGTTGCTTATCTAAACCTCTGGGCACCTTCAGCATCCCAGTCTAAATAACCAGAAACCACAGCCACAACAGAAGAGTCATCAGCACAGAAATACTTCCCAGAAGACTTCAACACCCTTCATTCCAGCTGAGAACTCAGAAATATGCTGGTTTAAACTGGTTAACATTGGCAAATCAAATAAATCCTAAGGAATGAAAGTGTTGATACATGATATCTCAGGAAGGTTTCAGGTTCAAAACTAAACTTTTGAGTGGATTTGTGTTGGGACAGGAAACACTGTGGTACATGGGAGAGTGTCTGCACTCTTGTTGCAGACACCCAGCAAGAGGCAAGAGGCAGAAGACAGAATTATCAACACCACCTTGCAAAGGGGATCCCCAGTATTTTAAGCTTCACTAGGAATATGTTGGAAATCTCATATCAAACCTTTAAGATCCATAGTTAAGCCCCATGTTTGCCACTGGGGAAGCACAGCACTAAGGGTTTCTGTGTCTGTAACAATTTGTAATTAGGGAGTTTTTGTGGATTTTGTGACCAAGCTGACCAGAACAGCAATGGGGTAAGGGAAGGGAGTACAACTTCCACAAAGTGACGAGGAGGAAAAGTGATGCCAAACAGTCATAACCTGACCTAAAGGAGCAATCACACAGCCCTGGAGGCAACAGAGAAGCCTTAGGATGTGTCAGGAGGCCTGGAGCCAACTGCTCTGGGAGCAAAGTGCCCTTGCATCTGTCCAGTGCATCCCCTCATGTGAATCTGCTCCAAAATGTCCTCCAGCTGAAGTAACTCATCTGTCACTGAGGACACTCCTTCACTCTTCTTGCTGAAAAAACCATTTCCATTAGAAATGCAAAGCCAACAGTCAAATGTCAAAAAAGGGTTATTTACATCACAAGAAGCAATTCCACATAATTTGAAATTTTCTGTCTGCATTTTGTCTTATGTCCTGGAATTGGAGCTGTTAAATTAGGTTAGAATCCTGTCCATTGACTGCAGAACTACTCATAATTTAATCTCCCTAATAACATTAAGAGTGCAGTAGGATCCTTCCAAACTAAGGGTAGGATGATCTATTAGCATTTCAAGGGTGTTTTCATGCAGGGTGACTGATAATAACATAAACAAATTCTATAAAGTATGAGTAGCTTCAATACATTATTTACTGAAAACTGAAAATAGAACCACTGCTTCACCAAAGGTACAGTTTAGGAGACTTCTGCAGGATTTATTAGAGATGAAATTAAAGATATTATATAAAGAAATATAAACTCTTGGGAACACATTCTTGTGAAATAGACAGATACAATTCTTCCAAAGGATGTCTGAAGTGCCTTCTTTTGGGTGCACTGTTTGTAAGGCTCTTGCTTAAGTAATAAAAACAGAAGAACTTTTTCTGTCTTTTAAGATGTTTCTATGCCAGACTAACCCCACAGGTGAAGCCATGGGCATTTAAAAGGCAGCTGTGTGTTGGAATCAATGTGCACAAATAAATATTAAAGAACAGTGAAAATGAGTCAGGAGTTAGCATGAGATACAGGTAGAAGTTTTCAAATTAGTTGGTTCCAGGAGTTATGGCCCATCAAGAAAAAATGAGCAAGAAGAGTTAGATTAGTTCAATATAGTTAGATTTAGGATGAGGACTAAAGCACAGGTTTTACTTTTCATGTGGTCTCAAACATTCATATTTAAAGTACATGAAAAAATCTGTCCAGAAAACAAAATCCACCACTCCACCATGGAAATTACATATGTGAAAGTGTATTTTTCCATAAATGAGTCCTAAAATATTTGAAACAATAAATCCTCTCCTTTTTTCAGCTATTTAATGGCTTAGTTAGTTATCTTAGCAGTAGCTGTGTTTTTCTAACCCAGGCTAAGAAAGAGTCCAGGACTGATAAATTTAAGAAGTGTTTCTGGCTCTGCTGGCAGCCCTCAGGCCCCACTGAGAGCAGAAGGGGATGAGCAGGCAGTCAGGAGTGACAGCCATTCTCCTATGACCTCCAGTTTTCCTGACAGACAAAACACCTCACAGAGTTGTAAGATAAAGGTCTGGGATGATTTTTGAGGCCACAAAGACTCTGAAAGTCATTTTTATATTCTTTATAATGGTATAAAAAAACGGACAGTAGCAATACTAGTGCTATAAAATGACTTTGTGAAGAATCTCCCCTGATCTTCACACTCCAGACTCTCTGTCACAAGCACAAGTCTAATGTTTTCATTCATCACCTCAGCCTAGATAAAAATGATCCATTTTTTGAGGAGCTTATTGTCTTTGGATTACTTCTTCTAAACACAAAGCCTTATCTATTCAAGGTGGATGCCTGGCTCAACCATGACCTTGTCAATCTCATTAAGTCTTGAATGAATTTTCTCAAATTTTCTTATCAATCAAGGTAATTGCTTCTCGCAGGAAATCCAATCTTC
Organism: Hylia prasina; assembly: GCA_013397195.1. Classification (NCBI taxonomy): domain Eukaryota; kingdom Metazoa; phylum Chordata; class Aves; order Passeriformes; family Sylviidae; genus Hylia; species Hylia prasina. The sequence goes on from VYXD01005447.1 coordinate 528,484, forward strand.
TGTTAACCACATCATTACCTGGTGATAGAAGTCCTCAAACTCTGTGTAAGCTGGAATCACTCAAATTACCCAAGAGAATGGTGAAGCCTAAATTCATAAAAATCCCCACAGGTCATTTCCATTTCAGCAACTGTTCCACAGTTTGTCAAGTACCTTGAAATATTTCTAAGAATTAAAAATACTTTCACATCGTGGAGTCTTTTCACATCACAGTTTTACATCAGGCTTTGGAGTCATAAAAGATGACACTATCCTTGCAAAGGCTGTGTAGGATGAGAAAGAAAAAGAAGGAATTTAAAAAACCTCTACAAGTAAGGGGATTTTTAGCAGGGACCTGACGACTACAGTAGATAAAAGCTTAAGAATGTAAGAGAAGTCTCACAGATGGGGCCAAAGGTCCTTTCAACCTAAAGCCTCCCCACCTGGGAGAGTGTGTGAAAACAGGACTGCAGTGATCCCTCCTCAGAGCAGCTCCCTGACCATCAGCAGCTTTCCTGAGCCAGGGAAAGAGCCGTGTTAGATTTAACAGCCCACACTGGATTTTTCTGTTGTCATTCCACCCAGCTGATTTGAACCTACAGAAGCTTTTAGCACATGAAGTATCTTCCTCTCTATTTTAGCCACAAGTGGCTTGGATGCCATGCTAATCAGGCCACAGATAACTTAACTTTGAAATACAGGAATGTAATTAAGAAGAAACGTTTAGGGAGGGCTGGAAGCAAGTAAGGAAACTTGCTTTTCTGTTGATACAGATCACAGACATTTACCAAGAGGTGCTCTACTTTCAGAGAGACTGCATGAGTTCTTCTCCTACCAACAACAGTAAGTGCTGAGGAGACTGGTGCTGTGTGCTAATAAGTCTCAGCTTTTATAAATCAAAAATATTTATTTCACAGGCAAAAATAAATTAGTGCTTCCAGTACCAATTATTTTTTTTATTTCCATTTACAGCTCTGATCTTTATTTTCAGTACTTGAGAAGAGAACATACTAATATAGAGATCTGTCGTATCGTCTCTCCTAAGGATCTAGGTGGGCATCCTTGTTCTGTTAAGTTAGTGGGAATGCCATCACTGCCTTCAGTGCTGCCAAGATACCTCCTAATGGTGTGTGAATCTGTTTCAGGTCCCTGAACAAACTAAATTCCTCCTCATGTACAAATCTCATGTGATTAGGCACACAAACAAATGTATGCTTTAAGTAAATCCTACAACTGTGTAGATTTATGTATATATGGACTTTCTAGAAACTTATAATGTACGAGAGTATGCAATCCAGCCAGCCTCCTGAATGCCTCCCAGTTCAGCCAGTAAACAGGGACACAAATGCTGGGGGCACTGATGTTCTCTGTGGAGGAACAATTCACACTCATGCATAAAACTGGCTGGGCAATACTGAGTTCCAACACAGAGCTGCCACAGAGACACTTGTAGAGGACGTGTGTGAAGCCACCTCCTGGAGCCATCTCGGTGTCCACAAGGAGCAGGCATTTACATGCTGAGCACAGGTATCCACAGCCTGCAGGCAATGTGGCATTTCACTGCTTTGGGAGAATTACAACTTGAGTCTTCTGGAAAAGGCTAGGAACAGACCTAAGGCAGACCTGGGAGTTAAGGCAGATCTGGGAGCTAAGGCAGACTCTGCTTGGTGAGAAGTGGGAAGGTATTTTGCCTCTTGTGATGCCCATCTGGAGCTGCACTTGTCCAGTGCCCAGATCCCAACACCAGTGGGATCTTGGCCCATCCAGCTCCAGAGCCCAGCTCCACTCTGGAAAGCTGCTGCATTGTGATTACAGTCCAAGTGGTAGCATTTCCTTCCCCTTCCCCCAGCAGTAACCCCAGGCTGTGGCTGAAACAGAATAATGACTTTTATGAAGGCTTCTGTAGACAGATCACTGAGGAGAACAGGAGCTCTGTTATCACCAGAGAATTGCAGCTCTGTGCTGGAGGATGCAGGAATGAGAAAATGACTGTGATTGTACCTTCCAGTTCACCTTAGACAAACACAAAGGAGCACGGGGGACCCAAGGACACAGCAGGAGACACATGAGTGAGTGACACGAAGTAACCAGCACTTTATTTTCTCTTTCACCTGACCTAAATCTTTCCCTTTTGTATCTCTTGCTCTGGTCTCATAAGGAAAATAAATGGTGGATTTCTGGATAGCCTGCACTTGCACAATGACTATATTTAAGCCTGAAAAAGATTTTGGTCTGACTGAAAAATTTCAAGACATGTTTTGCATTAAAAATAAGACAAAGGCAACCACAAGGTTTTCAGCTTTTCAGAGGCAGAATTCAGTGCCTGTCTAAGGCAGGAAAGGAAGCCTTTCAACTTCCAAACTCCAAGGCAGCTCTGTAGAGCCTGAGGAATCCTTACAGGATTCATTTCAATACTATTAACTAGGAAGAGCCAATCATTGGCAATAAACTAAACTCGAGATAAATAGCAGATGGAAAAATCTGGATAAAAATCCCAAAATGCAATAAAGCAGCAGATTCTCTTTTGGGTGAAAGGAAGAGATGATGTGGGTTCATAAGTGCCCTGAAGAAGGCTGCAGAAATGAGTATGCCCAGACTTAAAGCTGTCTGTTCAGAGAAGGATTCCCAAATTGCTGTTACATAGAAGACACAAAAGGAGCTTCATCCTTCTCTGTCCTCTGTGTCTCTTGCTGAAGGTGAGAGCTGGGCCTCTTCTGAGCACCCAAGTGTGAGCTCAGGGCTTTGGATGGCATCCAGCAAAACCCATCTCCCTCCAGCAGCCTAGAAAGGGATTGAAGAGAGCCTGGCCTTCCAAACCCAGATTAGCTTAGGGAGTGGAAGCCTATAAAAACTCCTTCTGGGGATGCTTAATCCAGGCTGACAGGCATCTCACATGCCTGCAATAATGACAGGATCTCAAGAAATTACATTATTATACAGTGAGAGCTTTATTTTATCAGTTTTTATTAGCCCAGTCTAAGAGCTGGTATCCCCCCAGGGACCTGAATCAATGATCAGGTTCTATTCAGTGCCAAAGTGTATTTTTACATAGTTGGGAATAGGATCCCAATAAACTGTCACACCATTTCTGTGTGCTAAGAACGTACTGCTGACATTTAAGATTGGTTTATTAATATCTTAATTTTTAAAAACTCGTATAGCAGTGTGTTTACAGATGCAGAATTCAACCTTTGCTTTAATCATTGATGAACACTGTTGCTACTTTTGTGCCTTATATTTTTGCATGATAGACGGAAGTCAAGCAATAAAAATATTCACTTGAAATTTCCTTTTTCTAATGCTTAATGTTCTTTGTCTGTAGGTATGGAATTACCTGTAAAGCTAATTCCAAAGTAAAACTAATTATAAAATTATTGCTAAATAAATGATTGCTTCTTTGTTGCTCATGCATCATATAATTAATACCATGATGTGATCTAACATATTAAGGAAATAAGAATTTGCCATCAGCAGGCTGAAAGAAATTTGTTTATTAGTTTACTGTGATTCAATTTATGAGAATGTGCTTCAGTGATCTTTGCAAAAGAACTTTAATTGGAAATGAATATCACAATCTATTTACCACACCACTAAACCCAGTCTGCTACAGTTCATTTAAACTACACCTGCTACTTAATTTTCCAGTAAGAGAAAAACTTTGAATTAATACAATAAGGAGCAGTTGGAAAGCAGGCTCAGGACGCAGCAATCAGGGTGTTCCTTGCCTGCCCTGATGAAATTCTGAGAGGAGCTGTGTGCAGAGTTCACCTCAGCTTGGATTCAGCCACTCTTTACTTTGAGTGCTACCTTCAACATGCAAAGTCTTTGCCTGCAAGATCTAAAATCCATGCTCAGCGTGTACATTCAGAAAAAATACTTCCAGACTTGGGACTAGGGATGCTGCTACCCTAAAGCAAGGGCAAAACCCCCAAACCACTCTTTTCCACCTCTGTGTTCTCTGGATACTTAAACTGGAGAGAAGCCTCATGTGCTCCTGGAGAGGAGAATCGAGGAGACAGTGTGTAATGTCCTCATGGCCTAATCCCTACATTAAAGCAAGAGTCAAAACAGCCCTGAAGGTCCTGGAGTCACTGGAAACTGCGTTAGCTGGAATCTTTTCCCAAGAACATACAGCAAATGCCACGTTTGGTGGGCAAGGGCTCCCTTTGAGGTGTCTGCAGGGATGAAGAATGACCTGGGCCCGTATATTGTGAGAACTTTGCCAGGGAATTGAGGATAGCAGCCCCTCCTGCCCACAGATGGGAGGAAATACCTTGTCAGGTTCACCTGGCTGAAGGCAGGGCTGAGCCACAGCACCCCCGGGCTCAGCTCAGCAAGAACCCCACACCTGGGCTGGGACTGGGAGGTTTTTCCTCCAAATAATCATCACACAAGCAGCCCAAATCTCCCCACTCCTTTTCCCACTTGTCAGTAATTTCTGTGCTGCACTCTTGATTTAGTGGAGTTCCTCAAGACCAAGCATGCTAAAAATAAATATATATCCTGATGTAATATGTTTATCCTGATTAAAGAACAGGGTTGCAGTGCAACACTGTAGGTTCCTTCATAAAGCCTTTACCAGTTTAACACGACTAATTAATAGGGTTCTTTGAACATGATTATCCTTTGTGTAATACTTTAAGAGGTTCTGAAAAATTAATTCTTTCTCAGGTTATACTCGTATCATCATAATTTTTTTATTAAAGATGTTTTGTGGGGTCAACTTCTGACCCTGCATTTTGGAAAAATGGAAGGCATTAACTACTGCAGAGTTATCACAGATTTATCACATCAAGAGAAACTGGTATTGCACAGCCTCAGTGGGAGCTTTGCCCTCTGGCTAGTCACACTGCCTCTGACACAATTATTTTTTTTCCTGTAGAAACACTGATTCGTCAAAATTGAAACTGCTCTCCCAAATGAAGAGATTTCAGGTGATTTTCCAGACCTGGAAAAATATTGAAAGAAAATTAGGAATGACTAGAATGTTCCCTTTGATTTCTTTGGGGTGCAAAATCTTAAAGGGAGGTTTGCATAAAGCCGCTTTTCATGTTGAAATTTAATTTCAGGTCTGGTTCCCAAAAAGTGAACTATAAAATGAAAAAGAGTAAAGATTGTAAGAAGATACTCTGAAAATGACTTTTTCACCTGCTCTCTATGAATGTATGAAGACTGTCAGATCATTCTTATCTCAAGTGAGGATCCCTGGCAGTGTCCAAGGCCAGGTTGTATGGGGCTTGGAGCAAGCTGGGATAGTGGAAGGTGTCCCTGCCCATGGCAGGCATGGCACTGGATGGGCTTTAAGGTCCCTTCCAACCCCAACCATCCTGTGAGTCTATGCTATTCTCACAGGAAGGCATGGATGGTTTCCACTGAGCCTTGCCTCCATCCCAGGGCTGTTCAGGGAGAGCAGGAAAGGCAGGAGTGCTGCCAGCAGAGCCAGGCACTCGAGGGCTGGGATGTGCTGAGGATGGAGCAGCTCTGTGATGAGTCAGTGCTCCCCCGCATCAGGGATGAAGGAAAGCCCTTTGCCAAGGCCCATTTCTTCCTGACTTTCTGCATGGGCCTATGAGTTGGGACCGTTACATTATTTTTCCTGCTCTTAAATTGTTCCCTGCTGCCTTGTGGAAGTATGATTAATATTCTTCAGGACTCTGTTATTAATTCTTCATTACAGTGTAGTCGCACAAAAGGCAAGAGGAATATTATGTCTGGCTTGTTGCACCTCACCAACCATTTCAATAAATATCTTAAAGAACAGAGGGTGTGCAGAGAATGAAGAGTACCAGAGACTGCTTACATTTTGCACTGCAAAATAGATCACCAATCTGTCTGATTTAATAAAAAAATAGTACAGAGCGGAGTTAAATCATAGAGCTGCATGTTGGAAGTAGAGTATTGTGAATGTGCCTTAATATATTCAGCACTGAGATGGATATGTATTATATATGTTATTTATTTTAGCTGCACAAAGGCAAAAAGGTGGCTTTTATATGCTATACTGTTCTAATAAATATGGTGGTTCCAAAACTAAATTATGAACAGCATTAAAAATTAAGTGCATCCCAAACATGCAACCTGTACATAAAGAATATCCTATGGGGAGAAAAAGAGCTAAAAGAATTCACCAGTGAATAAATACAGCACAGCATAATTACAGGCTCCTGTGTTTTTCAGCCAGGGTACAATCATACAGTTTACTCAAAAGTCTTCTAATAGCCTCTGGGTACATACTGCATTTAGGAGAAAGCTTTCTATTGTGAGCTCTCCCCTCCCTGCCTGGCCCTCCACACTGTTTAAATGTACTTTTGGGAAAAGTCTGCACTTGAAAGGGGATGGAGCAGATTCTGGGAGAAATAATTGGCTTTTTTGAAGTTCTAATTTTGACCATTCTCCCTTTCTCAGATCCTCCCCAAGTCCAAATTCCGCTGATGCTCACAGCTATTTTTCACTTGAGTCTGACTGACCTTGGACCACATATGTTTTTGCAAGCTCCAAAATTTATTTATTTATTCATTATCCTTCCATGGCTATTAAAAAATAAATAATTTATTCTAAGCTGTCACCCTACTATGTTTGGTTAAGGCAATTTAGCAAATCAATCACTTTGAAGAGACTGTACTACCATGGCAATCCAGTACATGTGATCACACATATTTAGTGCCATGTGTGCGCCCTCTCCCCCATTTTCTATCTCCTGGCAACATGGGAAGAGAAAGAATACAAAGGACCAATTCTCAAAGTTCTAATTATTATTCCTGAGTTTTAGGGAGGAGTAATTCTGAAGTGACATTCTGAGTGCAGCTCCATCTGTTAGTGCCAATTAATTAGGGTTTCAGCTATTCCACTATCAAGCCCAATGAGGGCTGGTCCTGTTAATATTTTCTCTGCAGGTCACAGATACTCAAAAAAACACTGTCAGTTTTGGGAGATATATAAACATTTATATTCAGTACTTTGACTCTTTATTTTTAGACTTCTACGACACAGGGAAAAAAGCATATTGGAAATCCGGTCAGAAAGATCTTTTATAGAGATTATTGACTTCAAAAGGACCGAAATAGAGTATCTCAAATCCATTTGTCATTGATACAAATGGATTTACCTTTTCTTGCTTTGATCAATGGGAATTTGGTAGTTTGTGAGGGAGTTCAGCTTTCCCAAGCTCTCCAACGGGGGAAAAAAAAAAAAGCTGCTACAGGTTGTATTTATGGAAGCACCAACTGGCAAGAATGATAAAATGTGACTGATTTCCTAAAGCATGAAATCAAAGCTTGCTTTGTTCAGAGCATTAGCACATTTTCTTTTGACTGTGTATTTATTATAGAAGGTACAGTTTAAAAAAGGAGAGATAGAATCAAGATATTGGGATTGAGATCATGGGGATATTGAATCAAACCCAGGTTCACCCAGTTAACCACTAACAGAGGTTTGTATTAAGATACATTTTAAAGCAGTCCTGGGATCCGAAAATAAACTGCCTAGATAAGAATCTGAATGGGCTCAGGAATACTGTTATTTTTTATGAATGCAGGCAGAGAGGCAAATTCCAAGTGCAGGACTGGCCATGGATAAAGCCACTTTGCTCCCCTGACAGAAGTGGCTTACAGAGAATACACATTCTAATGAGAAGTGCTGCAGATGAATACTCCTGAGGAGACAATGAGACAAGAGCTTGCTCTCCAAACCCCACTCTCTCTACCAACCCCTCTCCCTCCCCGTGCCTTGGCACTCCTTAGAACTCTCAATCACTCCTTTCTGTGAAGTACTTGCTGTTCCCCCTCCTGCTCATCCTTTCCCTGCCTCAGCTCCTCTGTGTTCCCTTAGCAGCGGATTAAACGTTATTCCCTCTCCCTGGACACCCGATCTCAGCTCCAAACACGGCGTGCAGCCTTTGCCATCCCTGCTGTGGCATCCTGGAAGCTCCAACGCTGCCTTCAGAGGAGGAGCACCACTGCTCTTTATGGATGCACAATTCCCAGTGCCCAGGGAAGCAGCACAGCCAGACTGAACCAGGACAAGGTGAAAGAATCCTTCCAGAAGGAACAAGACCCCCTGACTTTTCCTTCCAGGCTCTTGCCGTCGTATCAATTTGCCATGCAAGGTAAAAGTTCAGGATGCAAACATGAAAGATGACCATGGACCCCTCCAGAAGAGGCAAGTATCTATATTATATGTCATCTTAAACAAACCTTTAATCTTCATGAGCACATGTGAGAACTCCTCCAGTGTCACACCTCACCATCTCACCCCACATGACCTAACTACAGGTTATACCTGGGTTTTTTTAAAACAATTTTGGAATGAGATGAATAATTATTCAGAAAATAGCTCTTTATCTCTCCAGAGACGACATGGGGAGAAGCTTCCAGATGATTAGAGTCAGCTGAGATGGAATCCTTCACAGCTAGATGAACAAATTGTATGAAGCAGAAAGATTTAATGGAGTATTTTGCCTGATTCTCAACTGAAACGTTAATTGGCTATTATTAGCAAACTACTGAATTATTTAAATGTAGTTAAACAATAGAATGTAGTCAGAGAAGAAACTTCTGTTTTACTTTGTAGCACTGATGTTCATTTGCTAAATTTTGGAAAAGTCAGACATAAGTTGGAATTGCCTCAGCATACAGACACACCTTTGATACTATTCTTTCTTACAAGATGCATGATTCACAGGAAAAATTCCTTTTGTAAGCAATAACCAGTTCAGTCTCAAATGACTGATCTTCATACCACAAAATAATCTCTTCACATTCAATATAACAGCCAAACCTGGCAGAGAAAAACACTTGAGGAAATGTAGTTACAGCTGGCATGAAAATATAAAAGAGATCCAACAATATAAAATAAGCAATAGAGCTGTGATAAAGGAGTGTGGGGAATGCAATTCAGAAATATTCATTCATCAGATAGGTCTGGAGAAGTCTGCAGTGACATTCTGAATTTGGATTAACTGCACAGGTTTTGATCTGTCTCTGGACATATACCAGAGAAAGTTTTCATAGAACTCAAATGAGCACACAGTACAGAGAAAGAGTAGGAAAATGCTGTTTCAAAAATCAAATGTGAGCAGACACGCAGGCTATGAAGCTTGGATTTGTATTGCATATCCTGGGTCTGAAAAGATGTAACTTAGAGATTCAAAGCAACTCCAGTTACAGCTTATTTGCAGGAATATGCTGAATTTTATACTTTACACATACTGAGCTAACAATCTTTACAGAAAGGCCCTTCTTAAATCAATGAGTCTACTCTTGAGGTGACACCATCAGACCCAGTGTTCCTCCTGAGGGATACAGACACATCACAGATGTCTGGTACAGATAATCCCCACTATCTGCAGTGCACAATGGGGAGCACTGATCATCCTAATATTGACTCCTGGTTAGATGACCGATGCAGATGACAGATGCATGACAATGACAGATTCCCAGAACATGCCAAAGTGGAATTAGCATTCTCATGAAATCAAAGTGGTTAAAAGAGAAAACATTTTTTGCTTGGATTAAACCTTAATATGCCTTGACATCTTAAAGATTTACTGCACATTTATTGTAATCAAACTCCCCACACAGCCAGAGATAAGTTCTGGATGAGGGAACAGCCTCTCCTCCAGCAGGCCAGCCAGAAAGACTTCACCTTTAGGAGTATGAGAACACTACTGCAGAGTATCTCCTGAACTCTGAACTCATTTATTTTGCATTGATCATTACAGTTCCCCACTCAGGAAGATGTTGGAAAGGATCAGCTCTTATTTTTTGGGGGACAACCTTAAACACTGAAGAAATTCTCTCAGGGAGAGAATGGTTCATCAGGGATTTCAGAGCAGCCCTGAATCACTGCACTGATCACAGACAGGGCTCCCTGACCATGATCTTCCTCTCCTGCTTCCAGCACATCAGGGCTGAGAAAGATGCCTTTGATCATAGGTTAAATCATAGAATGGTTTGGCTAGGAAGGGAGTCTAAAGCCCATCCAGTGCCACCCCTTGCCATGGCTCCCACTATCCCAGGTTGCTCCAAGATGCATCCAACCTGGCCTTCAACACTTCCAGGGATGGAGAATCCATACAGCTTTTCTGAGGAAACTGTTCCAGGGCCTCACCACCCTCAAATGGGAATACACACACAAGTGAAAGAGTATCAATGCTCCTTCCAAAGCTCCTCATGCAACTTCATCTGGAGTACTGTAAACTTGAGTTTAACAGCTTAGTCTAAGTGGAAAAAGTGGCAAATCCAAGAGGAAGATCTAGGAAATGAGGAGCCTGGAAGATGTAATGTAGCAGATCCAAACTAGAGTCTGAGTGAGGATGAGTCTGAGGTGATAATGAAAGCTGCAAGAGAAAAGGTGATGTTTTAAGTGAAAAAATTTAAGTGAATGTATGAATTGACCAATTATGAAAAACTATAACCTAGAAAGTAAAAGCATTAGACTCATGAAGGCTTCAAACAACCTTCCAGTAGAAATAGTGGGGAGCAAAAAGAAAAAAAAAAGCTAAATTTTTTTTTAACAGAGCTTGAAACTTCACACTTGAGGAATAAAACCACCTGTGCTACCTTAAGAATGACACCACAATAGCTGTGGTTTAAGACATCAATTGATTTTCAGTGGGAGTCAAGGTAAAACCAGTCCACTAAACAAACCTCTGAAGGGTAGAGAATGATGGAGAACAGGAAAGGTAAGTCTGCTCCAAGAGGGCGGGAAGCATTCCAGTCTCTTTCACAGGCTAGCTGAACCCAGTGGTTTTCCAGTCCTTTCAGTGGAATATGAAGCCCTCAGTATGGCATTCAGCTTTTCATTTACACATGTGCTTAGGCAGTTTTCAATGACTGAGAATTGCCAGGCACACCAGGAGCCACTTGCCACCCAACCTTTCTAAAGGTCGGTAAGTTAATGGATCTAACATTTCGAGACGTGTTTTACCCTTTGTACATTCCTGTTAACTCCCAGAGTAGCAACGGGCAAGATTGCTGCAAACTTCCCTCCTTTGGTTAATTTATCTGTAGAAAGACTTAGAAAAAATTGCACTACAAAAAGCATTTCATTTGAGAGGGAGAGCAATGGACACAGACATTATACGCAGAGAAGACAGAAAGGCAAATAGGAAGGGAAAGACATGAAATAGAAATGTTTTGGTAATAAATGCCAGCCTACCTGAATTTGAAGGCAATGAACAGAAAAAGCAGATTTAAAAAAGATGCAAATAACAATATTTTGAATTGCTAAAGATATTGTTTTCTCTTTGGAATAACTGCTTTATCATACACGTTAAAATGTGTGATTTGCTTCATTAATCACACTCATTTCCCTTCCAGAGGTAGGCATATGATCACAACTTTTTTCACAGGACTGAGATAAAAAGGTTGAGCTTTTATTTTCTTTTATTTGAATGTTCAGTCTGATTACTGTGAAAAACATTTCCATCCCAAAAAGTTTAAATGCTTTGTATCTGGATGCACAGGCTGCAATAGCCAGCAGCATCTTTTGCCTATCTGTAGTTGCAATCCCAAATTCCCTTTCTGACTTGGGAAAGAGAGATCAGTGATTTATTACTCTACAGGTTACCAAGAATACAGGCTCTGATTCTAGATTTCTCAGCTTGGAGAGAGCAAAACCACCTGCAGCATGAGTTAAAAGGGGAAGAAGACAAGCAAAATCCAAGACAGGCCCACAGAAATGCTTTTCCTTAAAGTAACATTTACTAATGGAGGGAATAGCGAGGATGCAAAAAAACCCATTCTGGACAAACTGAATGGAGCCCAACATTAAGGGTTAGAAATCACAGGGAAATTACTTACTGAATGATCAGAAGAAAGCAATGGCAGGTCATTCTAACAAAGAAACTGAGAGAGGTAAAGTTCAGCAATTGTGCAGCATAAATGCTTCTCTCTAAGATGCATTAAGTGAAATTCATTTAATATGAAGAAAGCTTCTGAATTTACGGCCAGAATTTGTCTTTGTGCAGCTCCCAAGGAGAAAAGGCAAGCAAGATGGCATTGAATATCAAGAGGAGAAGGGGAACATTTTCAAAGACAAAAGAAGTCAGTGGAGGACTGCCTGTAAAAGGGTGTTATTCTCTCCGCAAAAAAGAACTCTGGATGAACAACAGGCAGAGCTTCAAAATATTTCTCAGTCAATACATTAGTCAATCCAGGTGGAACTGCTTTTACAAAGGCAAATGAGTTCTCAGGTATTTATCACTGAAAGTATTGCTTGGGTATGAAATTACAGAGGATCCATTAAAACTGTGCTCTTGGGCAGGTGTTTTTCCTGGAAACTAAAAGGAGACAAGATAAATCTTTAATAAAATATATATATATACTAAAGTAAGAAACAGATTCACAGCTGGTATAACCTGGAAGGGATTCTTTGTCTTCCCTTTGAGGACACACTTGTGTGAAGCAGCTGCCCAATGAAAGCAGTGCCCTTCTTTTTCTCACCTATTCATCATTTTTACTTTCCTCCAGTTCTTATTTCATTCCACTGCAAAAATGAGCAGAAGAGAAAGGGAGAAAAAGGTACTTGTCTCTCTTGGGTTTTCCCATTGTTCCCTGCCCATCATCCACAAAGCCACTGCTACTGGATTTTTCTTGGATTTTGCTTTTTTCCAGAAATGATATCCCAGTAGGAAAATCCCTGCTTTCCACATGAAGAATGCTTGTGACAAGCCCCTGGCAGAGCTGCAGCTGGGACATGGCTCTTGGCTCAGCACAGGAATTACCTCGACCCTGCAGCCATGGGTCACAGCCCAGCTCTGCACTGAGCAGCACCTGCCTGCTGAGGCACGGGCTCTTTCTTGGTGTGCTCAAAAAATCCTGGCTTGGATCTCCAGCCCTTGTACAACAGTAGACATGCTTTGGAGTTACACAAATGTCAACTCTCCAGGGAGGAAAACCGCCCAGAAAAACAGGACACAGATTTTCAGCATGAGAAAACAAATTCACATCTCAGTCAAGTGACCTCAGCTGATGTTGTTTATTGCTTTAAATGTCTTTCTTTGAAAGGTCAAGCCTGTATGTACCTGATTTCTACAGTGTGATACACTACAGCATCTCTAGAGTTGTGTGTCTTTAGTACTGCAAAGCAGAGGTGACACCCTCTCTTTGCCACTTGTTTCCAAAAGTTAGATGAGCTCCAAGCTCAAAGGGTGAGCTCTAAACCAAGAGAAAGTGTTCTTATTAACACTGGATTTAATGAACCTGCGTTTTGTGAACTCTAGCTAAGCCTAATAGTCATTTTACCTTACTAAGTTTGTTCTCTTTCCTCTGATAATTTGTGTGTGTGGCTGCTTCTCTAAAAGCTCCAGGTGTAACAATTTTATTTATGTTAACTTAAATTGCTGCTTAAAGGAACAGGATAGGATTGGAATGTTCACAAACGGTTACAGATTTCTCAAACATCTCCACCCTGTGTGCCACAAGGGTTTGTGTGCACTTAGAGCATTTTCCTCATGAAACACCAAGCGATGGAGCAATCTAAAATGTTGCCAACATTTTTCTAATGTTGCTTTGGAATACAGCTTTTTATTCCTTCGGTTGCATGTGAATAATTAAAAAAAGTACCAGCAAAACAAATTTACCTATGTTTGCTGGGGGAAAAAAGAATCCTGCGATTTAGCTAGCCAAGAGCAAAGAGAAACATGGTCATCCAAATTCAAGGAATCTCCAACGTAGTAACTGGATCACAACATCAGATCACGTTTGATTACCTATGACCTGGTTTGGGAGGGCTCCATCTGCATCTATAAACACATAGTGGCACTGACCTGCACCAGCATCCCCTCATGCCTTTTGCTGAGTTTTCATCCCTTCTGCACACACAGGAGCCCTCAGCCTCAAGGAGAGCCTGCTCCCTCTTTTACAGAAAGTGTTTCTCTGCCCAGTTGCTGTTACATGATATATCAAGATGAAAGGCAGAAAACCAGCCTCGGTCCTTCACCTCCCTCTCAAAAGCTGCCATGTCCTCTCTACCTTTCTCTAGAACTAAATTTAAATTCTTAAAATAGCTCAGGAATGTCTCCTGTGTAACACCAGAAAACTTCCAAGTCCTTATGCAACATGAACAATATCCAGTAATCCAGGGGCAGAGCAAATAATCTGAGACTTTTAATGTAATAATCTGAAGAGCTTTCCAGAATTCATTTTGGTGAAAAAAATGTTGTTTGTTATCTAGGAATGGCCACATTATACTAGCTCTTATGATCAGCACATATGCAAATTGCACAGGAACCGGCCATTCAGGGGCATTCCTGCCAGAAGTAGCTGCTTGTGTTGATCCAGTCATATTCCCTGAGCACTGGGATCAGTCACATTCCGTCCAAATCCACCCCTTCGTGGTTTCTCTTTACTGAGGCACACATCTGATAAAGGAGAAATGCAGCAGTGAGCCCAGAAGGCAAGTGTGGAAGATAATGGATATTCTCAGTGCAGGCAGTCGCACTAAATGCAGATGATATGCACTATATGATCCCATTTATGGGCTGTGGGCTGCTCGGAGGCACGCTGCATTCACTCCTCTCAACGGTCAGACATGGATTATCCTCACTGCTGCTTATTTTACGGCCCACAAATAGTGAGCTAAGCCTTTCAGAGGAGTGCAAAGATATAGCCCCCTTGTCCCAGGAGCTGTGTTAATTCATGGAATAAAACCCGGGGCTTAGGAACTCGCCTTACTCTCCTGCACACTGACCGAGTTCAGCTTTCACTGTTTCTACACTGAAGAACTGAAGGGGAATATGAAAGAATAATTCAGATTGTTACAGCGTGAAGGCCTAAGGCAATTAATGCTTCAATCGACAAAATACAGTGTGCATTTCCCTAACAACCAGAGATATGCTAATTTAGGGAAGGGAAAAAAAACCCCTCACAAACACAATGACTTCTAAAATTTGAACCTGAGAAGTTTAGACACAAAAATATTAAAACTTTGAAACGGCACATTTATATGCAGGCATGGCAAGATGTTTGTCTCCTTCACTTGCATGTACACGTCTGGTAGAGACAGACACAGCCTCCCCACTGAGACCTGGCTCCAGGACAGCTCACCCTCCCTGAATCTGGCTCCTCCCCACTGAAGCAGAGGTGCACAATAGTTTCCTGCTGCACTTCAGAGGCCAAATCATCACTCTGACAAGAGTGGCTCCTTGATTCCAGCAAAAATGGTACATAGCTGTAGACAGTTTCTCCCTTTCCACAAAGGATTTAACACCACGATCAGGAGATCTTCCTGGAGAATTGCAGGAAGCATCTGGGGTAACTCACGTTCACCTGCTCCTGTTACCGGTTCTAAGTACCTACATACCCATCTCCTGGGTCAGCAAGCATGTCTGAGTAAACACAGTTTGTTTTTTTGCCAGGAAATAAATCTAGTTATTGTGCACCTGATTCAGGAAGGACTTCCCACCCCTGCAAGTGGTTGGCAGCCAAACAGTAGCTGCACATTTAACATTCCCTCTAGGAAAGAATACACTGGGAGAGCACTGAGTGAACTGGTGTCTGTGGTTACCTGGGAACGCTCAAGCCCAGTTTCTGCTCCCAGCAGCTCCGAAGCTGCACACAGCACCAGGCTCCTGTGCACAGTGGCCCCAAGTGCAGGCTGTCATGCTGCCAGAACAACAGCTAGTCCAGATATTCATATTTGCAGATCTATTGTGCATCACACACATACCTGCAAGGCTGCAACACGGGAACAGTGCTCAGAGCCACAAGGCTGAGAGTATTACCTTGACAGAGAGTCTTTTTTCATTTGTTCAGCAGACACAGCCTTTGTACTGCCAAGGGGGAGCTTCTGAGGGACTCTACGATGCTACCCCACAAATGACATGTGATCCAAACCCTTGTCACTTCACTGCTCAGTGTCGCCGATGGGGCAGCTGTCCAACGAAACACAGAAATCTGCAGAACACGACACGGATACTCAGTGCATGTCAGTGAAATGCAGACAACGTGACAGTTCTGAGGGGGGTTTGCTACTGCAGACAGCTTGTACTATTATATTATTATTCTCTTCAGCTGTGACAGAGCAGACTGAGGGCTGCCTTGACTGGCCTGAATTTCCCAGTGTCCTCTGTAACATCATGGGAGCTCATCAGCACAAACATCTTTGATTCTTCTCCCTTGCAGTCTGCACACGTGGCACAGCCATCCGCAATTACTCTGAAACACCACATTGTCTTTTTCATCATTCTCCTACCTAGACCTACCTATTCCAAAATTATGGCAAGAAAATTATTAATAGTAACATTTGCAATGTCAGGGAAAAAAACTGATATATTTGCATGATTTTTTTTTCATATAGACAGACGTAAACAGCTGCTTTTCTGAAGAAACAGCAGGAACACAACAGGATTTAATTCACTTGGAGTGCAGAGCTGTCTGCAATAATCACAAAATAAAGACCTGCCAATGGAGAAATCATTTAAGGCATCCTGAAGAAACATAAAACATAAGACACTAACAACAATATCCTGCACATATGGTTTTCTTGAGTTTTATTCCTGTGCACAGGTTATAGATGGCTTTTCAAAATTAAAAGCAATAACAGAACTTCTCAATAAATCACAATACAAAAGTTGCTGGTGAACACATTATAGCAAAATCTGTCTTGATTCCAGCAAATAACTTCTCCTAGGAGTTCTTGCACTGAGCCTCTCTCTTCTGGATATATGTGTGTGTATATATACTTTCTATACTATATCCCAGTGGTATACATTAGATTGTACTTCTTCCACTCCCATATTTCTCACGTCTTCTGTTTATGCTTAGATAAATCCTGGGGCTTACATAAGTTCTTGGGAAGAAAGAAGAGGCCTGTGTGGATCCCAGCTGCACAATGCCAATTCCAACTGCAGCCTGTGATACAAACACCACCTGGCTGTTCCTGGGGCAGGGATGTAGCAATTTGCTGCTCTTCAGAAGATGTTTTCAGCTCTTATACTGGACTTTGTTTTGCATCAACCTGCAGGAAATTAAAACTCCAGCTCTTTCTTGTCATATCCCCTCTGAGTCAATACAAATTCAAAGTTCAGATTTCTTAAACTGTGCCATTCCTTCTGAAAAACTGCCTGACAGTGACCCTAAGAAGAAAAATGTATTTTCCACCATGCAGTGCCACATTTCTCTTTTTATTAACCACTTCTTGATCTTAATAATACAAAAAGTAGTGTCAGAACAGCTGGCAACTTCCACAACTTTGGCACGGATGTTACTCAGATGATGAAAGGCCTGTCCACTGGCAACACCTGAAAGGTTCAATATATTGTATTTCCACAAATCCTGCAGACTACGTGAAAAACCCAAGTGCAACCAGAACTCCCACTAAAGCTCACAGATTCTTCTGATTCCCCTCTTTCAGGAACTGCAATTTTCAGAAGTTGTCACATGTGTTTCAAAGTTTGGCAGAGAATAAAATGGCGTGAATTCTTCTTTTGTTATTTAATTGAAGTCAAGCTTCTATCTGCTTACATTTTCTTTAAAAATGCATAAAACTATGAATTAAATATATGCATCATTACTCATCAAATTGTTTATCCCTGTACCTATTTTATGTATATACACAGGTTAAATATTCATGTGCTCCTTCTCCCTTTCAGACTGTCATAACTCTTAGTTCCCTATTCTCCTGCACTGGTGTTTCAACGTGCACTGTAGAAGTTGAAGATCATTTAGGTAAAAGTATCCTTAGGGACTTCTGCCTAAAAATTCCAAATTAAGTGGTTTATTTCCTATATTAGTAGTGGAGAGCTGTCCATATGCTTATGTTAAGCCTGACAGATCTTTGATTACCCCTTAGCTTGTAGTTATGAAGCTCTAATGCAGTTTAGGTACATTCCATAGTTGTTAATGGCTCAACACACTGAGACCTTGAAGAATAACAACCAAGGTTATTTAGTAATGTAACACAGTAAAATAAAATAGACTTCACCATGTGTGCAAAAGTAGTAAATGCTTTGCTGATTTTAAGGCATATGTTTCTTTAAAGTTCTCAGAACATAAATGATTTAACTGCTACAAACACAAAAGCACAAGCCAAATTCACTGCAAACTTCATAAGCTGCAATAAATAGGTGAAGGCATAAATTGCTGGCAATTAGGGCTTTACTGAAGAGGACATTTAGGGGAATTGTGATGATTCAGAGAGTTGAAATGCAAATCTCAGGTGCTTCCATGCACAGGGCACTGCACCTGAGCCTGGGCTGAAGCACGGCATCAGCAAGTGCTGTCCAACACAGGGACCCGAGGGTGCTGGAGCACAGCAGGGAGCCTGGACACGCCAATGTCAGCAGGAGCTGGGCTTGTGGGGCACCTCTGAGGTCTTCCCACGCTGCTTTCATAAAACAAAAACACACAAGCCGGTGCTGATTGCACCAATTCTGCTTCCAGCTGCAGATCTGGGGCAAACTGGGAATGGCAGCTGGGTGCTGGGAGCCCTTCACTCAGAGAGTATCCCACTGCCTCCATGTGTCCTGTCTTTGTGGCACTGCAGGATGACAGTGGTTACCCTAAGGAATGCCTAGCACTGCAAGCACTGCCAGGCCACGGCTGAATGGACATTGGCAGGAGCATCATTTCAGCTCCTGGAGATGAATACGGCCCAGTGAGGATGTTCAGGGATGGACGTGGATCAAAATGACCTGTGAGTTAGGAAACCTCCATCTACTGAGTTACTTCTCTACCAATGTATTCATATTTTAACAAATCCTTCTGGAGCAGTATAGGCTGTGGCCAAGGGGTGGGGGCTTTGGTGAGGCACCTCTGCCAGGATCACAGTGCCACTTCTGTAGGGGCAGGCTGGAACTGAAGGGTGGTGACTTACAAGCCAAAGGGAATCACAGAATCCTAAAAATGTTAGGGTTGGAAGGGACCCCTGGAAATCATCTAGTCCAATCCCAAATCCAATACAGGAGGGAAGGAGAACAGTTGAAGGTCTACATTGCACAACACACAGGAATCCTACACAGACTCAGTGGAGCCAACACACAAATGGAACACGGTAGCTGTCCCAGCCTTGGTGGGTAGGAATGCCAGCCCTGTTAGCAGTCCTGGTCTCAGGACAGGCACACTTCAAATCCCAAACTGCTGTGCAAGTGGCAGATGAACTTCCTTATAGAGGCACACAATCTTCTGGGTTGGGAGGGACACACAAGGATCACTGAGTCCAATTCCTGGCCTGGCTTAGACACTCCAGGAGTCACACCCTGTGCCTGAAACCGTTGTCCAAATGCTCCTGGAGCTCCAGCAGCATTGGGGCTGTGACTATTCCCTATTCAGTGCCAAACCACCCTCTGGAAGAAGAAACTTTCCCTAATATCCAACCTAAACCTCCCCTGACACACCTTGAGGCCATTCCCTCAGGTCCTGTCACTGGTGCCCACAGGGCAAAGATCAGGGTCTGCCCCTCCTCTTCCCCTCATTAGGAAGCTGTAACTGCTGTGAGTCCTCCCCTCAGTCTCCTCTCCCTCCAGCTGAACAAACCAAGTGCCCTCAGCTATTCATCACATGGCTTCCCCTCAAAGCCCTTCACCATCCTCATGGCCTCCTCTGGATGCTCTCTGATAGCTTAGTAATCTTTCTTCTGTTGCAGTGCCCAAAACTGCACACAATACTCGAGGTGAGGCCAGCCCAGGGCAGAGCAGGATGCCCTCCCTTGTCCATCAGCCATGCTGATGCATCCTACAAGTTGCCTTTAGCAACAGCTAAGCCATGAGAAGTCTTTTTCTTTCTGTTCCAAGTACGTGGTTGATAAGGCAGGACTGCACTTAGCATCCAGTTGCTGGTGTTCATGACTGCCTGAGCCTCTGTGCTGTGCATGCAACGTCCTATGCCCTCAGATCGGGGGGGTTTGCTGGCCACTGGCAGGAGGAATAAGTTTGTTGGGATTCAGTCTATAGCTAAAATAAGCTGTAGCACAAGCCAGGCTCAAGGGAAATCCATTCAATGAGCAGCTTGAACAAACCTGTGTTCAATTAATGTAGCTTTTCAAACACTGTGACAGTGTTTGTGCTCTGAAAAGATGGTTAAGACATGGCTGCCACCAATCATTATGGCTGTTCTCCTTCCTCTTGGGAAACAGTGTCAGTCCAGGAAAGGAGCACAATTAGCAGTAACAAGAGAGTATGTGGGGGAGTGCAGGATGAAAGGCAAAACTGAAATTGCTGCTGAGGTGTTCCTTTGGAGAAAAGGGACTTATGAAGGGAGGATGAGGACAGAGAGGTGAAAGACAGAAAAAGAAAGAAAAGATCAAACCTTCTGAAAGAAGAGAAGATAGAGAAGGGAAAAGAAAGAGGAAAAAATATGGAGGGAAACAAACAGAACCTGGAACCTGAGGAAGGAAAAACATTATTCTGTGATCCATGGTATTAATGTTGTTTCATTTTAGGTAATTTGTAGCTCCTGTTGCCTTGCCCTGCCCTCCTTGCCACAACTGCCCACCTATTCTATTCAGTCAGCACAGATGAGAAATAGCACCAAGGCACACAATGGATATTACTGAACAGCTGTTTTCTGCCAGATATAATGTCCAGGACTGAACTCTGCCCCACTTCTCTCTTCACTACTCACACTCTGTCCTGTCCCCAGACACTTGTTTTCACAAAACCTTAGGGAATTTGCCCTCTCAAACTGTGCTGCCCCTCCCTCTGCTTTAGCTGCAATTAGCAAACAGGTTCCAGGTTATTAAAGGAGGATTGACAAACACATAGAGGGCCTGACAGATGGACTAATTATATAAACCTTATTTCCTTAGGCATCCAGGCTGAAAAGAGGACAAACCATGAGCAACATGAATCATGCTGGGAGTAAAGAGAGAGTGTGTGGGTAGGTGGCTGAAGGGATGTGGGAGCAAGGGAATATGAGAGGAAAGAAATTGCTGTAAGGGAGTTGAAAGGGATGGGAATGAGCAATAGAAAGTGGTGATGTTACTGGAAGGGGTCTGGAGTTACGTGTCAGGAAAGGCAGCTGGTTTTGAAAGGAGAGTGTGTTACCTGGAGCTGTAAAGGTGCTCTGTAACAACAGCAGAGCCCTGGGAGAAAGAGTTTGCTGGGAACGTGATCCAGGAAGTAAGAAAGGGAGCACAAGAAGTTGGAGGATGAGATAAAGGACAGAGAAGCTGTAAATAACTGTTGAAGTCTTCAAGAGATGAAGAAAAAATGAATAGAATAGATCTCTCCTTTGTGCAAAGTGAGATTCACTAAATTTGATGTTGCTATGGTGATTTAGACCACCTGAGGACTTAGGTTCAACTGTTTAAAGCAATGCATGTAATTATCCTTTTTATTTTCACAAATAGTTACTTTCAGTCCCTTGCTCATATATAATGTGTTTTATAATTCAGAAATCTGCCACAGTTCAACAGCTGGCTGATGTACTTACATTACCAAAAGTAGTAGCAGCCTTGACTGGAAAGTAAGAAGTATCTTATGAAACAAAGGACCTTTACAACTTAAATGGTACCTGAAAAAAAAATGTGGTTAATTTAACAGATAAGTATAAAAGAGAAGTAAAATCCAGTCTTTAGAAGATTGGTTTCATTTGAAAATTAAAGAAAGGACTGTAACAAAAGATAGTGCTTCAAGGGTGATAGAAAGCTATGTTATCCTGCATAGACAGCAGGGATCCAAGAATCCAGCATTACTAGAAACTTCTCCTACAATTTCTGATAAGTTATTTAAACCGCTATGTTTCTGTTTCACAACTTGCATAATTGCTAGAACTAAACTTACCCAAAGGATGCATTTTTGAGACTTCAGTAATAATTCCTAAGTGCTTTGAAAAGCGCTACATCATGTAAGTGAAGAATGTCATTATTAAAATTGTGCTTCAGAAATCACCACTAACAAGGGTTTGTTCTACAGCTAAAACTTTGTTCTACAGCTAAACACCAAAGACATTATTAGCTTGCAAATCACAAAGCTCCCATCGACACAGGTGAGCAGCAGTGACAGAGCTGTGCTGCAAGGGGAGGGTAGGGACACCCAGCATGAGACTGGAGGAGCCATTGCTGGGCAGGGGCAGTGTGGCCATGCTGAGGTGTCATAGGCTTGGTGTCCCCTCTGGGACCTCACAGTCAGTTACTCTGTTCTCAGGTGGCATTTTTAGAAGAGGAATTTGTATGAGTTTAGAATTCTGGGACACCTTCCTTATCATGGACATTGGTTTGGTACAGTCAATGGCTTCCTGTGATTGAAAAACTATGATGTGATGTTCACATGATTGAGAAAACCTGTCAAGATGCATTTCAGAAGACAGTCTGAGACAATATAGAGAGGGAGCTTTATTTAGGAACAACTAGGAGTCTATGTAAAATTTAGCAGAAACATTATGTGAAAAGTGAGCCTGCATCCATCCCACTTCGCAGAGAAAGTAATTAAGCTCAGGCAATTAGAAAAGTGCTATTCTCTCAGAGAATACAGTTTGTTTCCTGTAAACTCTGAAATCCTAGGAAAGCTGCTTGTGAGTTGGAACAGCTCTACACAAGTTGCTACCTCTCTCTGACATGCTTGTCCCACACGCAGGACAAGTGTTCCTGTAACCTGGTATCAGCTTTATGTAAACACTGAGATGACTGATTGTGTAATACGAGGTTACTCAATGCCACGAGTGCCTGCTAATGTGAAAAGCTTGTTAGCTGTCTAGTTGCCTGGCAATGCTTAACCAGCTTTGTCTACCAACTCAGACAGAAAAATTATCACCTTTCCAAAAAATATTTGAGAAGCGACTATGTCATCTGCAATAGGTAAGTAATGATTGTCTTTCAAAATTTTATTTAAAAAAACCAGTATTTTGAAGCATCCGAAGTATGTTACACCAAGGTTAATCTTTGAACTTAGTTCAATCTTTTTAAAACTTCTTTCATATCCGAGTAGGGCAAGAAGAGTATTCTGGAAAACAATAATTAAAAGATTTGGAATCCTTCCTCTGGTCTGCAAGTTTCATCAACAAGGACAGATGGAACTAAGCCTGGGTTGTATTTGTAGGGCACATATTATGCATGCATGAACTGGAAAGCTCACCAAGACACATGAGAGTGCTGAGCCAGGTGAAGGGTAAAAGTTGATTTTCAATCCAGATGTGGTTAAAATCTAAGTTTTCCCACCTTCTATGAAAGGTGTTATGAGCATCCTTCAACTCAAAAGCTGAAGTTGTTGGTTCAGCAATCTGTCTGCAGTGCAGGTACGTGCCAAACCTTCACAGCCAGGATGCCACCTGAGGGACATGCATCGCTCTGCCTAAGAACCACATATTCCTGCAGACAGGATGCTTATATCCTTGCGTTACCTGTTCCAGGACAGCTTTTTGGAGCAAATGACAAATACTTGCCCTGTGTTCATAAATCTTATCTAAGTCTCCTCCAATTGGGCAAAATGGAAGTACATAAACTGCTTCATTTAACTGTGATGCATTGAACACAGCCAGGATCCAAAGCCAGCTTGGTGTTGTTTTACAAACTACTTATTTACCTGTGGTATAGATAAAAATGGGACACCCTGCAGGGACTCACTGATGCTGTTGGGGCACTTTATCCCCATCAAAAAACCCCTGCTGACAGTGGTGAAACATAAATGACAGAGGAGATACACAAGGGACTATAAACACAATGACTGGAATTAGGTTGAAGTTTTACTTTCATAGAATCATAGAGCATCTTGAGATGGAAGAAACCCACCAGGATCATTGAGTCCAACCCCTGGCCCTGTATAGCCACCCCAAAAATCCCACCTGGTGCCTGAGAGCATTGTCCAAACACTCCTGGAGCTCCGGCAGCTTTGGGGCCATGACCATTCCCTGGGGAGTCTGTAATTCAAGCCCTGGAATGCTTCCTGTCTCAAGCCAGCACCCATTCCTCATCACTGCTTGTTTTTGGCAGATGTCCCTTACAAAGCCATAAAGATCAAGCACTGCTGCACCCCAAATCAGCTGAATCCTCTATCTGTCTGTGCAAAGACAAGTCTTGAGGGTTAGTGGGAAGAAACAAAAGCTGTTTTCAGAGTGTATTTCAGATAAAATACATCAGTGTTCAGCAACTTAAACAGCTCCTCTTGCCTCAGCCTGGGCAATGGAGTCACTGATGAGGGTGTGCCCTGGTCTAATGGTGGCTGGGCTCTGTGCCTGCTGTGTCACTCCAGTGGCTCCATGCCTCCCTTTAAACCTCCTCCCACCTCCCTGTCCTGTGCTCCTGCCCTGGCTGCTGCCCCTCAGCCTTGCCAGGCACTGCACAGCACACTAGGGCATCAGCCCTGGTTAGCATCAGAGCATTGCTGCTCTAATATTTAATAATGCCAGAACACTTCTAGAGAAGGTGTGTAAATGGCATGTTTGGCCAAATGCTCTCCCATAGTGCCCGTTCACAGAATCTTTCAGGATTTGGTAAGGCAGCCTTCAAGTTAGAAAGTTAAGTTTAAAATAAAAAGCTTTCATTGTGTTCTGGAAAAAACAAGGCACATGAAAGTCACTGCAATCAATCTGAACTTCTTCCTGTTAAAATCTAACCCTGTCTTACAGCTTTGTTTTGTTATTTTTGTCCTATCTTCAGATTCATCTTGCAATAATGTGCTCTCTCCCCAGAGAGCGAGCCAGTACCTTTCATCAGCAACAGCCGCCCAGAAGTTCCACTTAGCTCACTAAGCAAACACAATGTTTGGCATAATATTTCAGAAAGGTCATACTGTGCTTCCTAACTTAATGGCCATTTATATTGCTTTACAACATTCAGATTCACACTCTGCTATCAAGTGGAGCCATGCCATCTAAAAACAAATGCTTAAAAGCTAAATAAAAAAATGCCCTAGATACCTGGGTTTGGAAATGTTTTCTGCTTATCTGAAGACAAGTTCTGATGCCCTTCTTGAGTCCTTTAAACTCTAGGGCAGGTCCACTGAAAACAGCAGGATTGATGCTGAGGCTGTTACTCACAGATAGTGCCACAGGTTCCAAAATACCCATAATCACCCCCACATGATCACCAGCAGAACACCTACATACAAATCTTGAACTGAGTTTTTGTTTTTCGCAACTCCCCATTGGAAGAAGGAAAGGGTATCTATGGTAAATGACAGTGATGCACAGAGAAATCCAAAGCACACCTATGCCATGTGCCACATCCCAGAGCTGCCCGGTACAGATAGGAACTGGTGCCAATCCACACGTCTGGAAACCAGACCACTTCCATAGAGGCTGTGAAGCTGGCACAGGTACCTGGGCACAAACTGTTAAAACACTGACATGTCCCACCTGAGTGTTTACCTTACCTGCAGTATTTGCAGTGACTTCCTATCCTATGGGAGGGAATCACTCCAAATGGCACTGACCCCATCTTTGCCCCCTAATTTGCATTGCTCATACACATTTCACTTTGCTGCCTTTCAAGCACTGCCAAATCTTTGAAAATTGCAGTGTGCCAAAAATGTAGGCAATCCACACTGACAATTTCACAGGTCTGGGAGTCCTCCCTTATTCATTTGTTTCCACTTATTCAAACTACAGGTTTTCACTCACTTGCATATGAAGATAAAGCAATCCAATTATTTTCAAATATGCACACTCACCATTAGGCTTTCCAGGAGATGTTAAAAAACCCCTCTATTTTATGAAGAAGTATGATACAAAGCTGTGAATTGGCACATCAATATCACAGTGGATCAGAAAAGGGTACCCAAAATGAAAAAGCATTATTTTTCTCTTTTTACATTACTTTTACATAGCTATGCTATGTAATTGTCTGTTTTAAAAATCTCCATTTCCTACCAAAAGACAATTAGGTTAGATTAATGCAAAATGTTATTGTGAGTCCATATTGTAATTAGCAAGGCCCAAATTTACTCTGCCATGCAGTTACTTCTGTATTTCTTATCCTATGAAACCTGAATTTTGGTTTTGCTGATATCACAATGGATTCTTTATGAAATCTGTCTTAAATTTAACACATTTTATACTAATTTCAAATCTCCATTTTTCCTTTACCATAATTACAGAGCGGTGATTAAGGAATGCATACAAAAGGCTATGAGAACATTTATCCTAAATCCAGAAGCAAAAAGAGCCATGTGGAATTTTTCTGCTGGAGGTGCACTTGTCACTATGAGACAGATTTCAAGCAGCTCCACTCAGCATTGTCCCCTCTGCATCACTGTTCAGACTTCCTTAATTTCTGACTCTTTGATCACCCCTAAAAACACAGTGACAGCCAAATATGCCAGGGGACTTTTCACTGACTTCCAAGGGCTTTCTCGGGTTGTGGCTCCTTCCTCACACTACATCAAGAGCCATTCTGTTAACCTGGTCTGCACAGTACTGGGGGTGAAAAACAAAACTGGAACTATTTCTCCTTCTTCCTATAAACAGCAGCAGTAAGAACCACAACAAATTTCTCCACGGGTTGTCCTTCCAGAGAGAAAAGTGACAGCAGTTGCCCCACCACTGGCTGTGCAGTGACTTGTTGCAGCAGCCCTCTTTATTAGAGAGTAGAAGTGAGCCCAGACACAGACTCCTTGGTTATCACAGCATGAAAAGGGCCCTGGTTCATTCCTCTTTACAGCTCAGCCATCCTGACTCCAACCATTCCCTGACCCTGCCTGCAGCAGCTCCTGCTGTAGGTTTCCCTTGCAGCCTCTGACTGCTGGTTCTCTCCTGCTGAACTCTGACTGCAGGGATCAGTTTGCAGCCTCTGAGTGCAGCTTTTACCCAGCCAGACTGTGACTGCAGGTTCCAACAACAGGCTCTGACTGCACACCCACACTGACCCCACAGCAGGGATTCTCTCTGCCCAGGATCCTGCTTCTCCGTGAGTCTCTCCTCATGCTCCTCAAGGTTCCTCCTCCATGATGATCCTCCCCTCACCAGCCAACCCCTGATACAATTCTGCCTGAGGCCAGCCTGTTATGAGCCCCATGAAGGTGTATCAAGCTCGGAGGGTTAACCAGCAACTTCCCAGAAATGGCTTAAGAATAATTAGTGAGACAGCCGATGGGGTGTGCTTTCTAAAAGTAAAAAGGTTTTAATAGAAGAGAAAATAACAAATGATACAAGACAAAAGAATAAAAGACATGAACAGGGAAGGCCCTTGCACCTGCTAAGACACCCCAAAAAGCGCAGAAAGACATAACCATTCAATACTTAAGTATTCAACGATCAAGGAGGGGTTTTTGGCAAGCTGCCCAACAGAAAGAGCTACAGGTCTTGAGGTACATGTCAAATATCCAACCGGTGCCTTTATCCTGGCACTGGGCCAATTATAGTGGGAGAAGCTTAGAGGATTCTGGTTCTTCCTCCTTAGAAGTTCCAGGGGTGTAACTTAAACCTTTTTCCTCATATGGAAAACATCTACTTGGGTGTGGAGGTGTTATGCAACAAACCCCCTTTTTCATCTCACTCATCCTTATTGGATACAGCTGTTAATCATCAGGGACGAGGCCGTATTGGGTAATTAACACAGCTCTTACTTACTTACTTATCAGGGATATTACCTGTATTCCCTTCTCCTACAGTGATTGGGTGATGTTCTATTCAAAACACAGCCTGTCGGCTCTGAGACAGAACAAGCAAATATTTTCAAATAAAATAACCTTTCCATGCTATGAATAAGAGACAAATACTGCAACATTCCCAAGTTAGCTGCACAAATCAGGGAAGTAACAGTTGTGCTAAATTATTTCATCCCATAAATTCTCTTCCTTTGGGCACAGACTACTTTCAGTATTTATGATTTAAATAACTAGATCATATTCTTCCATGAACAGCAAGAATAAACTAGAAATCAGATGCATGGCCATCCCCGTCACATTTTTGTGGACCCATAATGAAACATTTGAGAAGCTGTATTTGCTGCCTCTGATCACAGTTGTTCTTTTCATTAGTGACACGCTCCCAAGTAAACTCTCAGCCACGCTGCCAGTTAAATCTACTTACTTGTGTTTGGGAGCTAATTAATAGCAAATTAACATTCTGAATTCCATGCATATTTCTCATCCACACATTCAATTTATCTCACGGCTGGCACTTCAGAGGAATTTTTTGTGAAATTATTTTCATCTAACAAAGGGAGCTACTAAAATGGCCCTTGTGCTTGGTTTTGTGGTGGCACTGAAAGACATCGTTCAGGATATTTTACCAAATATTTTCAAGGAACACTTTTTCCCTCCTCATATTTGTAGTACCTGTCTATGCTGCACTAGCATTAACAATAGAAGTGCTATCAAAAACTGGGAAAAAACCACCTTCAAGCTCCTAATTAATTTCACTCTTGCCTGTTCCCACTCCTGGGCCAGTGTTTCTCCTTTCTACCTCCCAGGTTACCAATGTGATAAAAAAAAGCCAAATGAAATCATATATGCATCAGATAAATTATCTGTACCTTAGACAGATTTTTTTGTTTGTCCTATTAAAACATTTACATGGTAAAATGAATTAAAACAATTACTCTTGACAAGCAAGAGTAAAAAGAAGTTGAAGAACAGCTCCAAAAAACCCAAAAAAGGGTCACAATCATGTGTCAGGCTTTCATGCTAATTAATTGATAGACACTTTGTTCCCTAAGATTTTTCCATATTTTTCACAGAGACTTAGCTAGTTCCTTCATTAGTTTGCTTCTACATTTATTGTAGGCTATGTAAAATTTCCAGGTCCAGACTGAGTCCAGGTTCCAGCTGACTGTGAGCTCCTGAGATATCTCATGAAGGAGCACGCAGTGAATCACTTTTGTGAGAGCAAATTCTGCAGCAGGGCCAAGTTAAATGTGCCCTTTTCTTT
This sequence comes from Hylia prasina, assembly GCA_013397195.1. Lineage (NCBI taxonomy): Eukaryota > Metazoa > Chordata > Aves > Passeriformes > Sylviidae > Hylia > Hylia prasina. The sequence continues at coordinate 557,205 of VYXD01005447.1, forward strand.
GCCTACGAAAAGCAGGGATCATGCAGGAATTGGCTGCTGGAAACAGGGAGAATCCAAATTCAGGACCTGGTGAAACTACAGTGGTGAAAGGCACTTTCTTGACTTGGTGCTGAATTGCATGTGTGTGCAGTGATCGGGCTACAGACCCAAACCATAATTAGGTTGATTAGTGCTGAGACTTCCTCAGGGACAGAGCCAAAGTTTACACAGTTACTTGTGTGGCAGCAGCACACAAGGAAGGAGGACTGCCGCCCTCCAGATCAAGCCAATACAGCTGCAGGGCTCTGAGTGCACTCCCCTTCTTGTGCATCTCAACTGGATCAGGAGTCAACAGCCCAAACCTGTCTCCCTGAACCTCCAGGGCCACAGACTTCAGAGGAGCTGGAAGAGACACGAGACCTCCAGTGACCACAATATCAGATTCAGGATTGCTTGTTCAGGAGCCCACCATGATTTCAGAAGTCAGCAGGAAGAACAAGGAGCCACTAGAAATGGAACATAATCAATCCTTTTTGATAACAGCTATTTTAAAGAATGGTTGAGGTCAGCTGTAAAGTATAACTGCAATTGTACAGCTGAGCCTGTAAAATTACCTTTGCTAATACAGCTGTGGCCGCTTACACTGAGCATTTTTTGCCACAGAGCTTATGGAAACATTATATTTGCTTAAAATTCCATTCTGTTTCCAGAGGATGACACTCAGAAGGGTGTCTGGAGGCAGCGTCTATATGTATTACATGGTTCTGAGTGATATCAGCTCTGTGATATAATTGTCTATGTAACTCTAATGGTGACCTGCTGAATAGAGGCTACAACCAGACAGGAATCATTAAATTACTAGCAATTCTGAAATAAAATGTATTTGAAGTGGGTTTGTGGTGACCAGATCCTTTAGGAATGCTCCCCTACATGTTATCATGTCGGAAGACATGACAAATAAAGAGGTCACAAGTCTCTGAAAAAAAGAGATTACAAATCTCTGTAGTTTCTTCCACTATCACCATCACTTTAAAATAATGCTTTATGTGGTCTTCCAACTATATTTAAATTAATTAAAACCCATTTATCACCACAAGTTCTCTGAAGTACTTGAGGATTCAAAGTCAGTTTTTCTTGCTCTATCAAGTATCCTAGTTTTCTAAGTGGGTAGGATGTGACCTATAAATTACCATGATGAATAACTTTGTGAGTAAGAACGTGGGTCAGTTTTTCATTAAAATTAAAAGGTCCTCATTCTCTGTTGTCAGATTCTCAAGTGCTGCTGCAAAGGGAAACAAAGAGCTGTCAAACAGAGAGATGATATTTTACACCCAGTTTGCCCTGCTGTAAAGAACACGTCATGTTACAGGACAGTGCGTAGGCACAACCATTACACTCTGATTTCAAGGACAGCAAGTAAATTCTGATTTATTCATGGAGAAGGAATTTCTTGCTGGTTGAAACTTGCTTCCACGAACACACAGGGTCAATGTACCACTTAATTCCTACATAAATCTTCTGAAGATGAACAAATTTCAAGTAGCACAATATTGTATCATTTCTGCCAGTCTGAAGGAAAACCAGCATTACTGGAAAATCCTCCTCCTCATCCAAGGGTTTTCAAAGTCAGAGGAATGTGAGCAGGCTGTCAAGTTATGGAGACTGCAGGTGAAAGACAGATTTTAGGGTATTTTTTAAGATGCAGCTATGAAGCCTCCTGGCATTACTGTGAATTTTACACATACACAAACTACCAAGAGTAAAAGATGCAGCTGAGGATCCTTAAGGAAACAGATGAAGGTACCCCAAAAACAAGTTCAAAAGCTGCTTGAATACTCACAGGACACAAGTTCACAACTTCAATTTGTAACTTTTCAGGGAGACATTTGTTTCCAAATGAAGTGCTGGTGAATGCCATGTAGGAAGAGATAAAGTGCTTACAAAGCAAAAATCAAGTGCCCCAAGGAATGTGCACGGAGAACAAAAATACATTTCTTTAAAATATGCTCATGGGCATTAGTAAGAACCATGAAGGAGTGAAACTCAACTGGAGACACAATATTTTTCCATTTGTAGTGGCACCTCTCTGGTTTGCACATGCCCTGAGTCCTGGAGAGCAGGAGGCACTGGAGGGAACTCTTGTCCTGCCAAGGGGTCGCTTTAATGCTCAGAGACTGCAAGGTGCTGTGAGGGACAGCAAGGCTCTTCTCTTGCCGTCCCTGTCACAGACAGGAGGCACCTCTGCATCTCCAGCCAACCTGCCCTTTCTCCAAAGTAGTCAGTTCCCACATGAGAAGGGAATGGATCTGACAGGGCTGACATTTTCCATCTGAGCCAGTTTTCTGATGAGAAAGGAAGGGGAGGATCGGCAAAGGAACGGCAAACTCTTGTCCTAGAAAGGGAGGTGTCACCTACACAATGTCTCCCAAACTCTGTGAGGCCAAGAGGGAACCACAGATGCTCAGCTCTGCAGTTGGCTCTGCCAGCAGATGCTTTTTGAATTTGGTGGTTTGTTTACTGATTTATAACAGTGCCCTTCACAGACATTTGCAGGATTGTATAAAGCAGAACAAAGAAATGCTCCAAGTGTCTCATCTCAAGCGAGTAGATAGAAGGAATTTTTAATGTTTGACCTTAAACATATTGAAAGCATAATATGGTTTCATCTGTTTTCTCAAACGAGGAAAACATCTATACCAAGAAACTGCAGAGAACATAAACCGAACATGAAGTGAATTACCTGACCTGAAAAATAAGGCTTTGGGCAAAGATGTGAACATTAATCAGTACACAAAGATAAGGAATGAGCCAACAAAAATGAGGGGTTTTCACTAGAAATAATGAAAATTGGCCTTCTAATCCTGCTTTTGTGTTAAAAGGGAGCTAAGGAAGTTTCCTGAATAAAGATGTGAGAAAGATGGATGGCAGAGAAATATATTACATATGTTACTGAACTCTGACCAGGTCAAAATAGGTAACAAACAACACAGAAACATAATTTAGGCATACTGTAAATAATAAAAAATATCACATCTAGGATCATATAGAATGATAACTTACATAAAGCACACTATGACAAAAATCATAATCAGATATGTGAAGGCAAAAAAAGTGAATCAGTTTCTTGTGAGTTTAACTCATGCAGCTTTGAACAGTAAATTACTTAGAAGCACCTCATATGGATTTTATGTTCTCCCTGAAAACACAGGTTGGTTCAGCCCCACACCAGCCAAAGAATGAAAGAGGATGTTCAGAACAGCTTTGACACTCCATAGCATTTGCACATTTACACAGGTGTATTCCCCGTGCCAAAGGTGAGATCCAATTGCCCAACCCATACCCCCTTGTCTCTGCAGACCCACACAAGGTCCAGGGTTGTAAAACATCCCTGTTCCCCAGAGGAAAGGAACTCTTTGTGTTACTGGTGGGAACAGGAGCTTTGGAGAGGCTGTAGAGAAGGGGAGGTGTGTGCAGACTGCGATTTAGTGAAGATGGCTGAGGTGTCCCTGGAGATGCTGGTTGAAGGTGTTTCCCCAGGGCAGCCCAGGGGATCCATCCTGATCTGTAGGAAGTCAGGCTGGCACTGCCAGGAGCTCAGCCAACAAACACAAGTGAACAAGGTGTTGTCTCTTTTATCCTTAAAAGAAAAAAGGGAACAGCCTCCCTCCTCAAGGACAGCCACCAGCCCCACAGGCACATGAATTTCAGCTCTGTGGATTTCAGTGACCTGAAATACAAGTTCTCAGAGACACAATGTGACTCTTTTGAACCTACATGCTCCATCTTACCACAAAGATATGTTTTTAAAGAGAGGATTTTATAGTGAGCAGCAAAGCATAATAATGATTAATCCCCTGATTGCCAGCAAATGCCCTGAACAGCTCTTACTCCATAGACAGTGACATTCTCTTGCTAAAGTGAAAACACAGTGGCATTTGAAGTTAAAAAAAAAAATAATGTTCATTGAAATAGAAATAGCAGTAGCTGGCACCGAGAGTAACAAATGAGAAGGTCAGATGAACAGACACAAACAGTACAGAACATAGATGCAACGTACCCTGTGCAGGATTCATTCTAGCAGTATTGATAAAGCTTACATTAGTTCAACAAAAAGAAAAATGTATTACATTGCATTATGTTACATTTTTTGATTAAATGCAAATAACTCCTAATCAGCACCTTCTAGTAGGGTTGCTAATGGAAATGCATTAATTAATGCTGGACACCTATTATTTTATTCTGGTTTGAAGAGTCACAGTTATTTGCAGTTCTGTTATCCAGAAGAACACCTGTAATTTTCAGAAAACCCAATCAAAGCTTCACAATAGGGTTTTAAATTGTGATTCAGCAATGGCTCATATGCTTAAAGTCCTATCAGAATAAAATCCAAAGTAAGCACCTCTCAAATCTTTTTGTGGGGATGAAACAAAGTACTCCTTTTCCTTTATCTGATGTATCTATCGGAAATCAAGGAGAGCCACTGTTCCCTCTGTGCACTTCCAGAGGGTTTATGGCACTCCTCACAGGTAAGCCAAGCTCAGGCTGGGATTTAAACAGCTCTTGAGCTTTGCTCAGCCTGCATGTATTGCTCTGGGCCTGGAGGTTTGCAGATAAGGCAACACTGGCCTGGCCCTGAAGGCCAAATTCAGGTCAAAATAGATAACCAACATCTGGAGCAATAAGGCTGTGGAGGAGCAAAAACAACACCTATGCAAAATCTGTGTACACAGAGTATGCAGGAGTCTTAAGTGATTGAAATGGGAGAAAGAATGTATAAATTAAAGATTTTTCTGTAGTCTGAGGTAGTAACCCACAGCTACAATTGTTTTCTGATAGTAAAGAGAAATACAAGTTAAATTTATATCAAAACAGTAGCTACTTGAAGGGAACTGGAATGTATCTGGATTAAACAGGTGAAATAAGCTGATTAACACCTTTGAAAGTGCATTTGGAACAGAAACATTTTGTAATAAGGTCAGTGTTACCACATAATGAGGGGCTCTGCCATCCTGCTGTAGGAACCACAGCAAACAAAATATTTTCAATTAAGGATTTGTGTTTTGTTTTTAAAAGCAGGTACCTTAGAAATAACATTTTCACCCATGTACTTGACATTACCTAAAATAAAAATGGAGCAGGAGTGAATCAGCCCCTTATCACACGCTGATGAGTTAAAAAAGCCCTGAGAACCTGGGGTGCAGGGAAAACTGAATGCTGTATGGAGTGGCTTTACCACCACAACAAGAGGGACTTTTTTTTTTTTTTTTTTTTTTAACCAAAAAANCACAAAAGGGAGTTTTTTTTTTTTTTTTTTTTTAACCAAAAGAAAATTCTGATTGGAGATAAACTTTATCTGTATTCCTGTAAGGTACCAAATTAACTGCTACAGGGGGAAATTAATAACCTCAAAAGTATTGGAATTAGCACCAAAAATGCTTAAAAAAACAAACAAACAAACTGGCTGACGGGGATGAAATAAGACGTGGTAAAAGAGAAATGATCAAACGGGGAGAAGTTTATTAATGCAAACCCTTCAGTACTGGTCCCAAGACTCATTTTATTTAGCATTTTCATCAGTTATCTTGGCACAAAATAGAAGAACCAAACCAATTAAACATTAATGGCACAAAGTTAGAAGGTAGTGACCATCCTAATGAGGATCCCAATCAAATACAAGAAGAGCTGGATGGCATTAAAGACTGGAGAAAGAAAAATTACATAAATGATGACAGTAAGAAGTGCAAGGTGATGTCCTGGAGATTAATACAAATTTCTGCTATAAACTGAGGGCACGGAAGGTGTCCTGAACATGGCAGCACGATGGAACCCAAGGAGACATTGCAGGATGATTGGTTCTTTAGTGTGGGGGTCATCAAGGAACTGGAGAGATGATCTTATGAGAGGGATTTCAACATCCTCATTATCCATCCCACAGAGTAAAGCTGGCATAGGGTACCCCTGATCACTGAAACTGTGTTGAACATTCAATACCAATGAGGAGAGAAGGGCCAATACACACAGGAGAAGGGGAGGTGCTTTGGGGTTGGAACTTGGAATTAAGTTTTCAGCTTTTCAGAGAGTAAAGGTCCAAACCAGTCTTTTAAAAGTTAATAATTTTTAAGGCCAATTTTATAAAAAAGGATTAGCTGCCATGCTTCTCTGCAGTTACAGAGCAGCAAACGTGTTCACCCAAGAGAGCTGCCTTTTGCTTCTACATTCTCTGTTCCTAATGGCCAAAAAGCAGCTCAGTAACACAGATGGAGCTTCATTTTTCCTGCCAAGCCTTGATCTGAATGTACAGATCTTGGAGATCTCAGTCAGGGACAAAGGCAATGCAGCCCACACCCTGCCCCACTGAGCTCTATTTCATCTCCAGTAGCTCTGTGGATTGTAACTCTCTTGGGAGACCTCTGCAACCCCTCAGAAACTAGTTAAAGTAAGGTAAGCATTTTGTATTTTTCTATTTTCTGAGTATGTTGGCAGTTGTTTTCATGTGATTTCCCACAATACTTGAGTGAAGGTTTTTTGAAGCCCTCATAAAATCCAAGCATGCATTACAAGAAATGACTAAGTTTACGACCTGACATTATGTCATATAATTACGTATTAATGTAATTTTTAAAAAGACACTTTTTCTTCTGATTGCAGCAGAAATGCTGCCACACATATAAATCCAGCCAAGCTGTGTCTTGCCCTGGAATATATTAGTGTACAAGAGTGGATTTTTTGGTCTGACTTTGAGAACTGAGCCCTTGCTTGGCACTTGCTGTTCTCACAGAGGCTGCTCTGCATTTTGGGCAGTGGAGAGGGTTACCCACGTCACCAGAAAATGTTACACAGCAGCCTCTGAGACATTCCCATCTCCACAGGTTCACTGATGGGTTAGTGATTGGAATCCAACTGCAGTTTTGTTGTATGGCATGGAAAGAAACCCACCCAAGTGTGGAGCTTTTCAAAAAAGATTTCAGATGCAATGTTTCAAATATACATTTTGGTGATGTAACCATGAATGTAAAGTAGTCTAGTTTTAGCCTCTCTACTAGAAACTCTTAAGGAAAGCTTAGCTTTCATCATTCATTCTTGTCAATTGTTGGTGCTCATAATCAAAATGAAAGACATGAAATAGTGTTTAATAACAGTAATTAAACATTGTCATTTTAACTTTTCCACTGATTTATCAAGAATTTTTTGCCTTATCTGCCACTAAGCAATGACTGTTCACTGATCTGTTACAGAGACAGAATTATTAAAATTGTCCTGACCTTATTTTCCTACTTATGAATGGATATTCTCTAAAATTACGCTAAAATACTCCAAACTTGGCTTTCAGACATCAGAAGCCTTAGAGAGTAAGGCAGATCTTCAAAATGCTGAGTAATGCCTTTACTCCATTGCTCTTTTATTCTGTCAAAATATAAACTTTTTACTGCACCCCATTTCCATGCCATGTGCAGTAATGACGAGGTGACAGAGAAAGGGGGCCTGGCAAGTTGTGATCCTGTGCAGTCTCCAGATTTTAATGGGGCTGACGAGCCTCAAGGACTCTCCTGCTGCAATGGGGGTGTTGTTCTGCACAGTATTTCCACAATGCAGTATTTCTGCAACTGTTTCCACATATTGCTTAAAAAAAGGAAAGCAGCAGCAGCAAGGAGAAAAGGCAGAAAGCTCTAGAGAGGTTAAGAGCAAAGGTGTAAATCTCACTGGATATTTGCCAGTAAGTATTTATTTGAACTGGCACATGCAGAATTGACTACTCCTTCTTTATCTACGTAAGGAAACGAAATCTAAACTCTCTTGCTATTGCACGGGAAAGAAGGGGCTGCCAGTGATACAGGCCCAGCATCATCACTGACTGATTTTTGCAGTTTGAGCTGTTTGAGCCCTGGCCCTGCCTGATCCAGAGTGGCCAAGGCACTGCAGGATGCCCTCGCTGGAATTCCTGCCATGACTCTTATCTCACCAAGGAAAATGGACTGCAAAAGGTTCTGACAAAAGCACTGTTACAACTCATTGATGGGAACATAGCAGGCAAACCTCTGCCTCTGTCAACTCCTTATTTTGAGTCTTTCTGTTCCCATTCTTCTCCACAAATGCTGCAGCTGCAGAACCCACAGAGATCTGGGTGTATGCAGTTGTGCCCGGTGGCACAGCTCAGAAAACAGCAGCTCTGGAGTTCCAAACGCACCTGCAGCACCTCCTTCAGTGCTCAGCTTTCAGGAAGTGCTGGACTGATGGGCTGGGCCCCCAATCCTCTGCTGGATAAACAGCATCACCCTGCAGAGCAGTCACGATTCATCCCAAGCATTTTGCTTTTTCTGTATTTTGGGGAAGATCATGTGAACACGAACTCCTCATCTTGTTGGCCTCATTTGTCATCTCTTTTGCAGAAAGAGCAAACTGACTAACACAGCATGTTCCATCTGCTGCCATGAATCATGAGCTTCCCCCGGCTGCAGATGAGTCTGGGGCCAGGCAGAATTAATACAAGGCAGCAGCCCTCCAGCCACAGTTCTGGGAGATGAAGTGATCTAGCCATTCAAGATGTCTTTCCAATAGCTCCTGGAAAGCCAGCAGGCATGTCAGATCCTCAGAATGCAGGGCTGGAGGGATGCTTAAGAGGTCGTCTCTCTTTCTGCCATCTCAAGGCAAGATCAACTTTACTGCAACTCTTCATGACAGATGAAGTTCTTGGAGGTGTGAAAGGCTGGAGCTCCCTCTCACAACTCTTCTCATCATTGTTTTCCACCAATGGTTAAGGAGCTCTTCTTAGAACTTCACGTACATGAAGAAGCTTGCACCTCAGAAGACTTAGGAAAAGACACAGGTACTTAATTCACAACACAAATGCTGCAGGCAAAGATGATGAGGGAAAGTTGAGCTTGAGATGTCTGAGGGCCATCACTATCCTGACCCTTACAGCTGTAATTCCTACTCTTCTGATGGTAAAAAGCCCCAAGTGAATCTTTCTTTCATGGCCTTCCTGCTTCTCAAACTGCTAAAAAGAGAGATCTTTCTCTGATAAAATCAGATCAATACGTAACAGAAGAGTTGCTGGAAACATATTTTTTGTGTTGCAGAGGGTTACAATGCAGGCTGGAATAGTTTACATTACCGTTACCTGCCCTGTTGCTGTAGCGAAGAGCTGCAGGAAGCACAGTGCAGGGAAACATTTGAGTGCCCTGGCTGAGTGTGAGCAATCCCTAAAGAGGGCTGGGAGTGCCTGGCTGCTGCAGCGTGTGCCAGCACTGTGTGTTACTTCTGAAAATAGGGCACTCTGGAACGAGGGAAAGGAGAAACACAGCAACCAAAATTCACGTCCACATTTGTCATTTTTCTGTCTTACCCGAAAAGGGAACCTGCACAAACAAAGGGGAAGATGTGATCTCATTCCCTCAGGCCCCTGCCAGGCCAGGAAGGACACCCAGCTGGTGGTGTTGCATAACCTTGGCCAAGTCACCTCTACCTGTTTCTCTGACCACCCTTCCTTTGTATTGTTTACTTAGATTATGCAGTTTAGGTTCCTAAAGGCACTTGGGCACCTAATGCCTCTGTGGACACATTCTGAAGTCCACCCAGTCAGGTACTGTCTCTCACACAGTGCACAGCCCAGCTTTGATCTCACCTGCCACACCTCACTGTTGATCCCAAAATAATCATCACAGCTCAGCTCTGAGCTCTTCTGTTCTACATATGAACATCAGAGCCCTGTGGGCATCAACAAGTGAATTCACTTCTTTCATATAGTCACAAATGTCAGGATATGGATTCAAACACAAGGAAGAGCAGACTGAGGATCCATGCCACAAAACCATTGTATGAAATCCTATCCACAACAACGACAGCTTGACTTTAACTGTAAATTTCATACAGAACGAAATGTATGGAAACATCAGTTATTCTGAGACCAGAAACCTCCCCCAGTATTTGCTGCTCAGCTGACTGGGCTCAGCTGAGCCCTTGACTTTCTTGAGCTTTAGCAGCCTCATGTGGCCACATCCAGAGCAAGGGGACCATGGAAAAGCTCTGGACAGGTGAAAGGATCTCCAACGTGGACCAGGAGCTGGGCAGCCACAAATACACTCAGAGTCACAAAATGTAATTCTTCCTCACAAAAACAAAGGCTGAAAGGTGACCTTAGTGCACATGTGAGCTTACACACAGCAGCTAAGGGAGCTCCTCAGCCACATTAGATAAAGGCATCATTAACTCCATCCTCTGGTAGCTGGAGAAACTCAGCGCTCAGAAAGCTGCAGTCTCGTGGTGGTGTGTCTTTAAATGCTGGTGGTGCACCACCTGAATTTTTTAGATGCTTTGCAGAAGAACTACTGGGAAAAACCCTTGTGCTGTAATACACTGGTCACATGCTGGGTACAGGATGATCTATCACCTGATACCTCAAGACCTCTTTAAAAATGTTAATATTTTTTATTATTTCTGTCTTTCTATAGGGGCTCTTATGGCCTCAGAAGATGGAATCTTCCCTAGCTAAGCACTGCTGCGGTGGCCTTATCCCATCCCTGAATAGAGGCCAATGAATAACATGCCCCATTTGGCAAGTGCTTTCTCAAGTGTAAACAAGTGCATTTTTAAAATGCCCCTCCCCACTCCTTCTTACAAAAATAAACCAAACTCACCATATTAACTGATAAACTGTGTACTAAAGTACTGACAAAACCCAGCAATAAATAATAAAAGCACAACCCTGCATTTTAAAAGAAGCTTTGCAACAGGAGAGGTTATCTCTTTAGCTCCCAGGAAGAACAAGGATAAAACAGCAGTAACATTGTGCACTATGTTTTAAAACCTTGGTGAGATCAGGAGGAAAGGCACTGTAAGATTTCAATGCTCATGTCTTTTTAAGCACTTATATCCTTCAGGTAATTTTTCTATTACATGCTGTAAAGAAAAAAAGTACCCCGACACATATTTTCATTCCTCACCTGAAGAAATTTCAGGAAAAAAATTCAAAGCCTCAATTCTGGGGTGTTTTTATTCACGTTGTACATTTGGTGAAAAAGACCAAATCAAAATGAGCAGTAAATGTAGCAATTAAAATCAGATATTTGAAATAAAAGATGCTGATAATCTGCAGTGAGGTCAGTGGAGGGTCACCACGATGGTTCGGGGGCTGGGGTATGTGCCCTGGGAAATGTTGGATGGTGGATAGGACACAGAAGAACAACAGGCATAAACTGAATGTGAAGAGGTTTACACTGGGTAACAGGAAACTTTTGCACAATGAGGGGAGCTGAGCAGTGGAAGTGGCTGCCCAGAGGCTGCACTCTCTCCATGCCTGGAGGTTTCCAGGAGCAAGCTGGATAAAGCCCCCAGTGGTCTGATGTCACATGTGCCCCTGCTGTGGGCAGGAAGGTGACTAGAGACCTCCTGCAGCTCCTCCCAACTTGATCTGCTTTATGATCCTACTTTCCCCACAATGCTCAAGGCAAGGGAATTCTGAGGAAAATGGGAAAGCAACCAGGTATATGAGCTAACAGAGAAGAAGAAAGAGTGATGAGAAATTTTTGCCTGTCATTCTTCAAGGTGACCCTGACTTAGTTCTATATGTAAAAGTTTGGACATTGTCTACTATGAAAGCAGAACAATTTACAGTGTAATAGGGGGGGAAAGGATGTAGTAAAATTGCTTTCCCAAAGCAAACACCTCATTCACATAGAACATATGCTATTGTTGAAAGGGACATAGGAAGAGGTGGATATGAAACTTTAGATCTCTAAGAATCAGGTAAAAGAGCCAACATTCTCTGGTGTTGGTCTTGGAGTGTTGAGTTGTCCAAACAGTAAAAAAGAACCTCCAAAACCTCAGGCACTGGATCCCAAGAGCTGTTCCAGTGAGACTCTAATCCCTTCTTGAACAGGATGAAATCAAAAAAGGCTGAAATCAAAAAAAAGAAAACTTCAAGGATTTTAAAGTGGGTTTATAGCCAATCACGGCTCTGTCAGATGTGTGCCCTTGTAATGGTAAAGGTACTGTTCCAATAATTTATTTGAGACTGTCCTCAAGGAGCTCAATTTTAGGAGGAGTTAATTCATGTTTAATTCAGAGAATTAAGAGGCACAAAGAAACTTGGCCAATACATAGAGGATTTTTAAAAAAATTCTCTGTATTCCCTGACATAGAGACAATTTACGATTCTGTTAAGGTTGTCTTTGAGAGCAGAAAAAGCACTGGATTGAAGTAAGACTTCAGCTTCATGGAAAAAAAACCAAACCAACATTTGGAGAGATCACTTCAAAGGAAGGCATCTCCACTATTAAGGCAGACTCCCATCTTGTACAAACCCACACCAGTAACACAAACCATCAGAGACTCTGACATCAAACAGGCACAGCAACAGATTCTGTTGATGGAACCACTCCTACAGCCTTGAAATGATGCTGTGGCTGGATCCTCTAATTACTGCAAGCTGATTGTTGCAATCCTCATATCAAAACTTCAGTTTCTCACTTCAAAAGTTTCCAAAAGCCACGGGAGTTTATGCGTTGTCCTATCTATAGAAAAGGCCTTCACCAGGAGGAAATCTCATTTTCAGGCATAGAAATTTCAAAATAAATGGAAGTTTAAGAGATCTGTGGGCCCATCCCTGCAGGCCTGAGGCAGGGACACAGGCTGTTTGGAGGAATAGTTTTTTGGGGATACATCAAGCTGCAGAAAGAGTACTACTTCACTCTGGGAAGGTAGAGAGCAAAGGGCTGTGATTAAGTCAGGTTTTAGGAGAACAAACAGAATTTAAAACAGTGGAAAGACAGAAACGGCAGTGTCACAGCTGGGGGGTTTCTATCCCTGATGTGTCCCATAATCTGTGTCTGCACAATGTCTCTAAGAAATCTAACCTAGAAAAGTGCTAGCACAGAGGAAAAAATCCTTAACATATAAAACCTCCTGTCCTCTGCATTCAGTACAGAGATATTTAATACTAGTGAGTGTGGAAAGGGGAAGTCAGCTGGCAGAACACAATCTATCTGTCTTAATAAATACCTGAATAAAAATCTGCCTTCAGGCTTGTTACACAAACTTGAGAATGAAAAGTCTTACTCACAGTTCTTGAGATAATTTTCCACTTTTCTTTCTATTAAGGTACACATATGCAGTGCATAAAATTATGGTTATGAAAGAATATTGTGGGAATTCAAAATACATTCTAGTTTAAATACAGAGAAATAGTTAATGGAGCATTTAAGAACAAGGCTTGTATCATATTGCAGAGATTAGGATTCACTGATATCTCCAGACAAGTTACAGGAAGAACCAGCATTCTGTCAGAAAGAAGTTACAGAAACTATTTGCCTTTGGAGACTGATTCTGTTGTTATTCTTGTCTTAAAGTCAGGTTCCTATTAAGTCTTTGGATTTACTGTGAATGTGTCCTAAATCTTGGGAAATGCCAATATTTTCCTCCCTTTCTTTCTCATTTATTGCAGCATACTTCTGCTTTCTGTCAGCCTCCATAATTGGTGGAAAGTAAGAGAAAAGCCCAGCATGGTGCTGAATCAATCTAATAGCGAGTTACGATTGCCGGAGGATCTGAACTCGGCAAGGAATGGGCTGGATTTTCCCAAAAGGCAGTAATCTCTTTTATTTAGCCTTTGGGGGCTTGGGAGGAACCTGTGGGCCAAGGGAAGAGGTAACAAACTGCTCAGTTCAGTGCAGGATACCAGGTGCCTGTGCTGGGTACAGGGGCTGCTGTGGCACACAGGGTAAACAGGTGGTTGTCAGGCATTTCCACCACTTTTTCCTTTTTATATACACCAGACCTTTTAATTCCATGCTCTTAGCCAGCAAACTTCCATCTCTCCTGAATAAGGAATTAGAGGGAGGTAACCTGCCCAGCATTAGCTTCTGCTGTGTACTATTAATAGAGCAAAGGAACCACTCTGAGCTGCAAGGTCAGAGCCCAAATCCACTCTGACCCTACAATGGCTTAGTGAATATTCAAAATTTGCAGGGCACAGCCATACATTAACACCAGGGCTAACAAAAAAGAAACCACTTGAAAGGTTTCCCTTTGGAAAATCTTACTAATTAACTTACACGTTTATCATTACTTACACATTTATCACTTACTGATAAATGTGAGTTCCTTTCTTGGTGCTCTTTTCCACACTTTTTAAATAGAGTTTCTCTGGTTTTCTACCCATTGTCACATTCCTACTGGAGAGGAAAACTAAGCAAATCATAGAGTGAAACAAACAAACAAAAAAAGATAACAGCTTGAGATTTCTAGCAAGAAAGGATGTAATTCTATCTAGTAAGATGCACTTAAAGTTTAAAAGCAAACCAAACAAATTTATAGCTGTACAGATACACATAATCTGAATAATATATATCAGTTCAATTATTCTTGCTGAAGGTCAATGACCCTAAGACTCCATTCATTTTAAAAATAACATGAAACAATGCTTATTAACCCAACTGAAATGTATCTTTGGATGTGTATTTAAACTTTTGAAGCAATTTATATAAAATTTAGATTTTGGCTCCTTTAGGAAAATACATTAATAAATTTTATGCTCATTTAAGACAGATTCTTCCTGATAGGTTCAAGTGCTAAACAGAAAATTGTTTAGATGATTTCAAGCATTATTGCTCTCTAATATTCACGCAGCAGCAAATGAATAAATAAAATAAAGTAAATTCTTCCTAGGGAATTCACTTAAAGAGCAATATCCTGAATTCTACTTAAAAAGTGGGGTGGACTTGTTAAATTCTTTTAGAAGCAAAGCAAAAGCTACTTATCAAAATTATGCAACTCAATCAGAAAGTTCTGCCTGTGTCTCTATTTATTTCATGAGCTGTTGCATTAATATATAGAATCACAGAATCCTTTAGGCTGTAAAAGCCCTCTGGAGATCATTGAGTCCAACTCTTTAACCCAACACTGCCAAGCCCACCACTACACCATTTCCTTAAGCACCATGTGTACTTACTCTTTGAACACTTCCAGACTGATGGCCCATGACTTCCCTGGGCAGCCTGTTCCATTGCTTGACCACCCTCTCAGCAAAGGAATTCCTCCCAATATCCAACCTGTATCACAGCAGAATTGCTCTCTGTGCTGACTGGCCAGCCTTTGTTTGGATTCCACACCCTCTCGGTGTTTGTCAAAGCAGAGGGAGAGTGGAGCCCCAGTCCATCAGGGAATGCACAGAACTCCCTGCCACAGGAGGTAGGCAGCCAGTAGCTCTCCATGCACTCTACTCACTGAGCCTCCAGTGATCCAACGTGGCAACCCTGCCGCAGTAACAGCAGGCTTCCCTTTTTCTAAGAATAATTGTGTATTTTGCTCCAGTCACTTCTACTCCCCAGACCTGGACAACTCAAGGGAAGTCTATAATATCTGAAGACCCTTTGTCAGTTCATCTACAACTCTCCCTTTCAGCAGAGATGTGTGAATATAAACAGCCATTTGATGCAAAAACCTCCCATTTGACCAAACACACAAACCCATACAAGCTCATTAGTTTTAGCATAAAATAAATCTATTCCCTCCACCTGGAACGGGAGAGCCTCCCACTTCTGCTTTGAGAATAAAATATGACAGGGAGGGAAGAAAAGAGCTGATGTATTACACTTTGCTCAGTCCAGACTGAAAGCCTACACACCCTAATGGCATTTTGGTTTCCAAATGAGTTCTTTGAATAATATTCCCTTCCCCTCTTTACATTAGAATATCCAGAAATTAATAATTTAGTCTAGTGATACTGTAGGCCACATGAGTGGTAACTTCTGAATAAAACAATAACCATTCATACCCACGCTTAAATTGCTGGAAGGCTTTGGAGGCTCCGTGCCAAATAACTCACCCATCTTAAGCATTCTGAGTATCTGTGACTTTGGAAAAGCAGTTGCAGCCCAGTCAGCATTACCTTCAATTTAGGAGCTTGTGTTTAATTTGTTATGTTGACTTGCCTGAGACTTTATATCCATGGGGGAAGGGATGCCCAGAGAAAGAACATGGCCATGGCTTCTACAGCTCAGTGGAGCTGCCCTGGGACTTGGACTCCTACTGCCAGGTGGCACGAACAGTCTCTGGGCTCTGACCCTCTGTCAGCCTTTCAGGAAGATCTACGATCATGATGCTCCTGTCCACAACACAGGATCACCATGTCTGGGAATTCTGCATTTAAGTGAGTCATCCAAGTCTATGTCAGAATCCGACATTTGCAGGGGTCACCACTATATCTTGCAATCAGAAATCAGAATATACAGTAAACGAAAGTGGGGGGAGGGGGGGGCGGGGAAGGAAAGAAAGATAAAATGTTTCTGTAGGGCACATCAGTGTAGAAAACTCAAGCCCTATATTGGTGATCCATATATTGCCAGGTCAATTCCCTATAAGCTGGGGCTCAAAGGTTGCAAACTGCTGTGTTTTATTATATGGGGACACAAGGACAATTGTGGAGGCTCAACCCATGCACCCTGGAAGGTTTAATCCTCAGTGGTGGAGGTTTAACCCTCTGTGATGGAAGTTTAACTCTCAGTAGAGAAGGTTTAACACCTCAGCAGTGTCCCAGGAGCCAGAGAAATCTGCTTAGCCCTGATGGTCTCACCCCTGCCGGCAGCTTCCCTCTGCTGTCGCCTCCGGTCCTATGGCTTGATGTTAATTAAATTCTCCACTTTAGCACTCTGGCTTGGAATACAGGCAGGGCTTAGTGACTGTAATTCCAGACTCCAGCTGTGACATTAGCACTGAGACATGCACAGAGCATATCCAGAATTAAAAAAGCAGCTTCCCCCTTGTTTAAATGATGAGACAAGAAGGGTTCAGCTGCCTCGGACACGAGTGTACCAGAAGCAGTGGCTTATGGCACTAAGAAGGAGTTTGTTACGTGCCTGTTATATGCTTCCCACTTCTCAAAAGCATTACTTCAGTTTTGCTGCTTTTTTCCATTATTCTTTTTCCTACTTAATCCCAGAGCCAATTAAAATGCAAACAGGAGATTTTAAAGGTTTCAGTTTGATAACAGGCAGCTAGACAAGCAAGGCATGGGACAGCACTGAAATATGGCTTTTTAATGCAAGCATATTAATAGAAATAATTGGATTCCTAAAGGCTCACAATTGAAAGTGTTACCTCTTATTGTCCATTAAACCAATTGACATCCTGCATTTGTTACTGCAAAAGTGTGATTCTGATTTCATGAAGAGTGCTAAACACACTCAGTTTGCTCTAATGAAAGCTGTGGAGTTTTCTTCTGAAACACATCTGCGCCTCATAGCATGCAAGAGATCCTCAAAGTCAGCATGGTAAATGCCACCCTTGGAGAAGTTAAACTCTCAGTTTTGTCTTTAGGGAGGCCAGAGTTTCTTGCCAAACACATAATATGTTATTAAGCTTTTAGTAGTTATAATAAGAGTTAAAGAATTTAACTTTTCAAAAGAGCCTATGGGAAGAAAATGCTGGAGCTCATCACAATTTCAGTGAGAGGCTTCACACTGAACATCAGGAAATGTGCCTTACCCCACAGTTGATTTCTGAATTTAGCATAATCTGGTTTTCCACTTTATATGTTCAATTCAAGTTGTTTCCCCTGCCTATGGCTGCTGTCAGGTGATACAGGCAACACAATCTTTAAGCCCATCCAACAAGGCAGTGCTCAGGCCGCCTTATACCCCCCTGTTCCTGCCCCTTCTCTTACACCACGTCCATGTTTAGAGGGCCAAAAGCAGAGGAACATGAGCATCCTCTGCACACCCCTTTTTGTTTGTAGGGCTAGTTTTCTGTAGAATTAGCTCCCTGAACTTCATTGAGATGTCAGGTAAGAGCAGAGACAGCTCAAGGAGGCAAAAGGGAAACACGGCAAGGTCCCAGAGGAAACAGGAGGGCAGAATGACCTCCCACAGCTATAATTAGCCACTAAACTGCACTTTCTCACCAGACCGTGCTGCTGATGGCTGCACAGGATTAAGCTTTCCCCCAGCTCTGATGGTATAATTTCCAGTTTATTTATCCCAGCAGCAAGCATGCTGCCAACACAAGTGTTGGTTCTGCCCTCCTGGCCGCCCCTGGGACGGCGTTGCTGCTCCGCTCCTTTCTGCCAGCTCAAACATCCCTGTGACTGTGCTGAGAGCTGAAGTGGGAAACAAACATGGCTGAAAAGTAACTTCCATTTCCCAGAGTGGGCTCCATTTATCTGACGTGGTTCCCTGCTCAGGTTCCCAGAGCAGATACACTCCACCCCTGGCAGGAACAGGGACAGGGAGAGAAGTGTCCAGCCCTCGGAGCAGCACTGTCAACTTCTTCCAGAGCTGTCCATGGAGCTCCAGCTGGGAGCTGAAAGCTGACTCTTCCAAACTGGGAAAGGAAAAGCAGCCTTCTAACTTTGCTCACTGCACACAGCAAAACATGCATCCAGCCCAGGGAACACCTTAGGAATGAAGCTCCACTGATGAGAAATTAGAATTATGCACCAGTCACGTATGTTTACAGATCCAACTACAAATTTAAAAAAGTAAATTAATATTAAAAAGATACACACATTTTTTATACTTATTAATTTTTGATTACTTATTCCAACATGAATATTTCCATAACTATAACATGAGAAATGATCATCCTTTTAAGTCTTCTTACAAACAAGATATCAGTTTTCTTTTCAGCTCCTTCACATACTACCTTCTAGAGAAAGGTTCAAGTGCCATATTTTTATTACCACTAAATGCAGAATAAGTCATTCTTCCAGTTAACATCATGATAACTATGTCACAAAGAGAAGTAAGAGCAAAAATGTGTCTGTGTTTCTTCTTTAATGGTTAAAAAAGAAAAAAAAAATACCACTTTTGTTGTATTTCTTGGAATTACTGTCTGGAGAAGTTGAAGAGCACTTAGCATACACCTCATGGTCCTGAACACTAATAACTTCAACAAAGGGCTGATAGTGAAATTGCTTTTCACCTTAAGGTAAAAGCACAGAAAGCTATATAGGGGATTGACGATTTACCCAACAGAAAATAAGTATCTCAATTGCAAATTTTAATGACTCTCTTTAAACAAATGAAGGGAGAAAATAGTGACAGAGTTCAGTTCTAACAGTTCTATCTCTGTTCTGTATCTCTTAATTCATATACTTAAACCTATTGCACTGACTATTTTACACTCAAACATAGAGAAAATAATGAAATGTAAAGGTTAAAAGATAGAAATCAGCACCATAAATTATCAGCTCTCAAATCTTGAGCAAAGAAAAATGCAGAGACCAAGCTCAGCATTGTAATCCCTCTGCTCTGGGCCACTCCTGTCAAGTTCTAAATGCAGCCTGAGCATCTCACTTCCTTCACTGAAGTGGCATCACTTAGAGAAAAAGCATCTTTAAAAATTTCACTAATTCGAGGCCACAAGCAGGAAAACGTCTTAATCGCAATTTTACAGCAAAATTTTATGTCAGTACTTATTTTTTCTAGATGCCTTAAACTGCTAATTTCCACAGATTAACATGCCTGGGTCTCTTTTAATAGTAAACATAACTTTGCATTTCCTGCTTGTAATGCTTGGCTTTAGCATAATTACAGTATGTTCCTTGTTTTCAGCCCTGTAAGGATCCCCCTCACTGCTCTCTCCCCAGCCACACTCTGCTCAACAGAGTTTTGTATCAGCAGAGGCACAAAATGAGCCTGCAAAATTTACTCAGAGATTTGCTGCATGCAGAACACTTGCACATGTATATGCAAACTCACATTTGCATACTCCAAATGCCTGCTGTTGCCTGCAAACATGGTTTATTTTGGCATGCTATGGCTGTACATGCAAATTCCCTTCTTCCAGCATCAATTACCTACTTCCCCACAATCGATACGTCCCCTTTCCTAAAACAATCCATTACAGACCGTATATTACTTTGCTTTCCTGTAAGCCAATAAATACTGCCATGTCCCCCTACAGAAATGTCTTTGCCCAATTCTTTTTATGGATTCTGTTGAGTCTGTGCTGTGTGTGTTGGTCCCTGTTTTCTTTCCTAAATCTTCAGCTCCCTCTCCTTTTGCCCAGACCCTTTTGCTCTCTCCATGAAGAGAAAGAGCAACAGCTCTGCCTGTTCTGCTCCCCTGTTTCTCACCTGTCTGACAGAGAGGCACCTACTGCTCCCTTTTCTAAAGAAACAGCATCCCCAAAAGGTTTCAAAAGGATTCAGTAGGATCCAGGTAAGGGACTGTGACTAAGACTTGACAGGCTAAATTGACTTGTAGTTTTCCCCTATGTATAAAGCCTATTTGCCTAATTTAGTGTTTTACAGCTATCTTTAATGTGCAAATACTTTCCACAGTGAATATGTAATATATAAAACACAATCAAAAACTCTCACTCTGAAGCTGGGCTATTTATTTCCTTCCCAAAAACTCAGCTGAGTGAAGTCAGGTTAATTGCCTCTAAGTCACTATGAATAATGTTGCAGAGCCTTGCACTGACAGTCACACCATTCTTCTGCTGGTTGTGTATCCCAGAGCTATTTCAATGGATAACTGTAATTCATTTTGGCTGCTAGATCTGCATGTAAAGATAAAAGCTGGTAGCAAACTTCCTTTAGTCTGCCTCTGGTTTTCCTCAACTTCCTACCCAGTAGGGGTAATTTTGGACATGTTACATGGTCCAAACTAGAGGGAGTCTTTGCTGCCCTTACTGTATTCCCTGCACGTTGCCATCATTCATGGTGGAAGCAACCATCCATGAATGGCTCATTAGCTTGAACTAATCTTGCTACCTGATATTCTCTTCACCAATCAATCTGTTGATTATAGCCAGTTTAAATCATAGCCATAAACAGGATTCTGAGAATTTCAAAGGACAATGGAATCTGAATTAATTAGCATCCAGCAGAGGAAAACCAAAATCCTCCTACAAATAGAACTGAGAAACTTCAGAAGCCACAGGGACACTGTTTATGGAGCAGTGGATGGGCTCTCACACACTTGCATAGCAAGAAAGCATGGCATCCTCAGCTCCCAGACACCTCTCAGGCTATGGAGCAGCTAATTCCCACACAGGAATTTATTAATTACACCTTGAAACTCTACCAAGTTGGCCTGTTATTGATGCCAAGCACTCTGATTGTGCTCATGCATAACTCATCTTTACAACCTGCAAGCATGAAGATTTGAAGCTTCTGTCAGAAGTAATTCCAGATTACCCTTACTAGTCTATCACACACACCTCACAGAGCCAAATGCTCTGTGATTCAGTCTGACATTTACATGGATAACCAGGGGAAATTCATAGGAAAAGGGAAGAAAAAATATACCTGTTTTCTTCAAACTATCTTTACAGTATGTTCCATAGTTGACAACATAGCAAGAGAGGAAGTATAGGCTGGATATTGGGAAGGAATTCTCTCTGAGGGAGGTGAGGCCCTGGCACAGGCTGCTGAGAGAAGCTGTGGCTGCCCCATCCCTGTCCAACGCCAGGCTGGATGGGGCTTGGAACAGCCTGGGATAGGGGAAGGAGTCCCTGCCCATGGCAGGGTGGAGCTGGGTGATCTTTAAGGTCCCTTCCAATCCAAACCAGTCTGCGATTCTGTGATTAAACAGTTCTCACAAAGGGAATGCTTTTCAAAGAACGCTAATACACATTGCCTTTGAAAAAGAGGTAAAAAACCCTACAGACATTATTTACATGGCTAGCATTTAAAGAAATAACAATAATAATTCTCACTTTTATGGACAACAGTAACATTTGCAGTCCAAGAAACCATAAATGTCCTGTAACAGATGATGATCACCTCACTGACAAGACAAATAAGAGGCATTTAGTTTTTAATGGCTTTTGTAATTCCTTTTTTCTTTATGAGAACACCACTCTGTGTAAATGTAAGACTAAAATGTATTTTAGTCTTCAGTACTTGGAAGCAAGTTCACACATTACTATTCTACATTAGCTTCATTTATCAATTTGATGACTAAAGACCTACTGGCCAGATGCAAATGCTGCTTCCTAATCTTGATCCATCACGCACAGCAGCCGTGGGATGTCATTCCCCATGAAGGAGGATGAATCAGGAGAGTGTTCCGTCAGGGAAGGTGCAGAGATAAACCAGATGCATTCATTACCTGGAGGAAGTTCTGGTTTCCTTCTGAGAACATTTAGTTACAGTGAAAAACCCCAATCAAAGTAGCCTACGTGCAAGATAAGCCCTGTCAGAAGTGCATGCTTTCCAGTCAGAAGGTGCTGGAATCGGCCTTGGCTCTGTGTGTTCAGCAACTCTTTGCCCTTCACCAGCCACATAGGAATAGTCTGGAGAAGTCAACATGAATTTTGATGCTTTACTGGATCCAGGCCAGGAAATCTAATATACTTTATTTCTCGTTTCCATCATGTGTACATAAGATGATATCCTCGAATTCAGGCATATATAAAATAATTAACTTCTTTTTCTTCAAGTAAGCATCAAGTGAAAATACTGAGATGTGTTAAGGGTTTGCTAATTGATGATATATCACCTTAAATTAATTTTCTACTATTAATGTTGCTTAATGGAATTTCATATTTCTTATTTGAAAAATGAGGGTCAAAGGAAGCAATGATGAGAGACAATTACAATTACCACTTAGGACCATTAATATGTAAATATATGTGTAAGTTAAGGTTGTTAATTAAAGTTTCATAATTTCTGGGTATTTTTGAAGTTAGAGCCTAATAGGTTCTGCCATTATTCGTGTCTGCTTTATGCATACAATGTCAATGATTCTTACTCTTAACATACCATGAGTAACAGCATGGCATTTATTTTATTAACTGATACAGCCATTAATGTCTCATTATGCCATTCAAAGATTTTATTCCTTTCTAAAAATACAACTGGTTAAAAAATTATATCCTTTACACACCTTCATGAATCAGCTCATCAGCCAACCCCAAGAATATCAAGTGGGCGGATCTCTCTGTAATCATCCAGTGAGCTTTTTCCTACCTTCCTTTGTGGCATCTGATGTCACCAGCTTTAAAGCACAGACATTTTTAAAAGGTCAAGATAGAGAATGGACTTGATCCAAGCATACCCAGCTATAGCAATCCAAAAGTCAAGAGAACTCTAGCAAATGTCAAGAGAAACCAGAAAAGACTTTGAGAAATCTTTTCTGCAATACTTCTCGTTTATGCCATGTGTGCCCAAGGGAAATATTTTAATCTGTTCTAATTCAATAATATTTCACAAATTTCATGTTATTTCAGACATGTATAAACAATGAGAATTTCTGCCCCCCCCCCTTTTTTTAAATGAATTTTACACTGTTACCTAAAACTGTGAAAGCAACGCTGCTCTTCAAAAAATATAATCCTAAATTATGGCCTGTATTACACAGATCATGAAAATAAAATCAGAAATAAAACACTGCAGCCCAATTATAATCCCAGTGCATTATTCACTTTAATTTAAAATAAAGTATTCCCAGAATGCCATGCATCCTTCTCACAGAAACATGAAAAAGTGGTGATGGCTGCAGGAATTTTTTTCTATATGATTTTAAGAAATACTTGGAAATATTGGGTTTTTTTCCTTAACATATATATCTAGCGCAAATATTCAGTGTCTCTCAGTAAAATAAAAGACTTCAGTTTCCAAAGGTGCAAGGAATTTTCAGTTCTAAGCATATTTGCTAAGATATAACCAAACTAAAATCATTAAGATCTTCCTTCTCCTTGCCTTGCATGATTTAAATTAATGCTTCGTTTAAATTAATGCTTGGTAGTTTTAGGAAGGCCTCAAATAAAATCAAACACTATCATCAGATGAAACAATTTTCTTTGGCATGTCTAAAGATATTTATGTAAACTGTCTTCAAGCACATTCTAGGCATAAATAACTGGACTGATAAGTTGCAACAACTTAAAGAGAATCTCCTTTTATTTCTGTATTCTCTGTTCTGCTTCGAATGGAAGAAATGTTTTGGGCCGATGAAGAAGCAACTCCCTCTCCAATATGCCCTTTACTCTGTGAAAAGTATGATGTGGCCTTTCTGTAGACAATTCACTCAAGTCACTAGAGAAGACACAAAAAATAAATCAAGCCCAATATCTGAGCCATCTGTAATAAAGTTTTAACTACTGATCCCAGAGATATTTTCCCCATAAATTGACTCACTGTACAGTTGGGATTGCTCCAAGCCTTTAAGGCTTTATCTGCTAACAGTTTGGAAATAGAGACGATAACTCCCCACAGCTGATAGAGCCAAGCAGTTAAAAAGATAGAGCCAAGCAGTTTTAGACGGTATCTTCAAAAGTCTTGACAGAGAATCCCATAATACTCTAAATTTCTTTAGCTGTGATCTATTCTTAAATATAAACCTCTCCTTTCATCCATGCTTTGGACTGCTGGAATCAGTGGATGTGTTGGCAAAGGTATTTTGTTACAGCTAAAAAATACAGCTGAAGAATACTATGCCCAAATGCCTACAGAGATACAGAGAGAGATCGGTGTAAAATCCCAGAATCATTAAGGTTGGAAAAGCTCTCTAAGGCCATCGAGTTCAATCTGTGACTGATGCTCACCTCGTCGCCCAGAGCACTGAGTGCCACATCCAGGAGATCCTTGAGCACCACCACGAATGGAGACTCCCACCCTACCTTGGCAGCCCCTTCCAATGCCTGACTACTCCAATCTGGGAAGAAATTCTTACCTAAAACACAGCTAGCCACTGTTTACAACAAAGAGAACAAAAATTAGGTAAAACGTTCATCCTTACAAGTGACACAAAAATTCTAATTTTACCTTGGCAATGAAGGCTGCAAGGTCATGAAAAGTCTCCACTAGGAAATGCTGTGGTGGGAAGCCCAAAGAGCAAGGAAAGTTTTGGTGGTCAGAATGGAATTACCTACCTGGGAAGAGAGCAAAACTCTTCCAAGGACTGAACCACTAAAGCTGGTTGGGAAGTCACTGTTGGCAGTGAGATGAATTCACAAATTTCCATTCCACAGAAGCTGACAGGGAGAAAACATGCCCTCATTCTAAATCTGTAATTCAAAACTTGCAATCAAGTCCAGATTTCTTTGAAGGGGCTAATTTAATTTGCTCCTTTTTTGACTTGACCTAATTTTACTTTTTATTTGCTGTGTCACGATAGTTTATGTAAAGAATTTACACTTTGATAATTAAATCAGAAGTTAGAAGTCTTTAGAGGTTTTTTTTTTGTTCTAAGAATTCTAAAGCAATTTACTAAAGTTCAATACAGTAGGAAGAAGATTAGGCCACCAAATGAAAGAAATGCAAATGATCTTCAAAAGCTGGCCTCCCTCCATCTTATCTTTGAGAGTGGATAAACCCACTTTGATACCTGGATTTAATAAAAAGATCAAAAAAGTCCACATGCTTATATCTGACGTTATCCAGGCAATATTGTTATAGAAGTAGCTCTGAGGATGGAACCTCAACCAGGGAATGTACAGCATTAGCTCTACATTGGCAGAACTCCTGGGACTGGGGTACACAGGGAAACACAAAGTTTGAAGCTCCTGAATTCCTGCTTCTCTTTTAAAAATAAGTTTTACAAAAAAAGTTTACACCCCACAAACAGCCTCTCCCCATGATAATTAGATATAAAATAGCCTATACCTTAGGTTTGACAAGAGATGGTCTGAGGGTCTACAGATGAAAATAAAGAAGTGAGAGGGGAAAGATAAACAGGAGAAAAGACTTTGAGCCACTGTGAGTGCACAAGGCTTGCATCTATATTCATTATGAAATCAGAAGAGAACAAACTCTTTTAATTTTAATGCTAAGTCCAGCATTTGTCTTGCAAATGTTCTGAGACCACGCTGAAAACATTAATTTTATAGTTTCTTATAAAGGAAAGAGGGAGAACAAACAGGAGGAGCATTCTTGAATGATAAAATATCTGAGGGATCTGGTGGGAATTCTTCACATAAGATGTATTCTTCTTTAGGGAACAGGTATAGATGTAAACAGATGGGCTTATATGAGTAGAATTGGCAGCTCCACAGACAGCTGCTAGCTTTTCTATATGATTTTTCAGACTTGCCAGGGTACTCAGGACCACTCTGCTTAATTATTCTTAACATTTTGCCCATTTCATATGCTCACAATATAATGGGCAAATATAAAAATAATTTAAGCAAACTGCAGTTTAAATCTCAATAGAAACAATACATTTTATTCCAACAAAACCCTTAAAGAGGGAACTGCCTATTCTATGAATGTTAGTCCATCTGTTTGCAATAGTTCCTTTGGAAGTATTTATTTTGCTTAGAAATACCCAAACTGATTATGTATGTGGCAATAGATGGGCTGAGCGGCATTCGCTGCTTTTAAATCACTGAGCATATGAAGGTGCTTTTACTTTTGTTGGGCCAGGACTATAGAAGACATGAAATGCTTGAATCCCAGACTAAAGCACCTCCTCTGTGAAATCAGGCTGAGAAATTTGGGGCAATTCAGAAGAGAATATTGTGTGGAGACCTCAGAGCCCCTTGCAATATCTGAAGGGGATACAGGGAAGCTGGAGAAGGATTCTGTCAGGAACTGGAGTCACAGGACAAGGAGGGAAGAGTTCAAACTGACAGAGAGTAGGTTTAGATTCGATATTAGCAAGAAATTCTTCTCTGTGAGGGTGCAGAGGACCTGGCACAGGTTGCCCAGAGAAGCTGTTGCTGCCCCATCCCTAGAAGTGTCCAAGACTAGGGTGAACAGGGCTTGGAGCAACCTGGGCTAGTGGAAGGTGTCCCTGCCCATGGCAGGGGATGGAATGAGGTGAGCTTTAAGGCCCCAACCCAAATCAGTCTGGGATTCAAGTGATTCTATGTTCCTCTTCAGGGGAGGCTGTACCCACCAGCATGTTTCCATGGTGATGGCCATGCTGGACGGGAGTTCATCTCCTCCACCAAAGGCAAGAGAAAAACAAATCAGATCACACAAGAGAGGAGTCCAGTGCAGGACTGACTCCTGAATTCATGTGCATGTGCAACAGTGCCCATGGCACAGGTGATAGAATCACACAAGTAATTCGATCAGGAGCATGGGATCTACCATTCCCCAGGGGCAGGATTCTAATGGCCACTCTCCAAAAGTCTTTGCACAAAGACCAGTCCCACACCCCTATGGACTAATTTCCAGAAATAAAATTTCTGGAAATAAAAACCTCCTCGTCCAGCCTTTAGTACAGCATTCCAAAGAGCCCATGCAGATTGTGAAGATGGATGTTAAGAGCAAAACTGTGTGGAGCCACAGGACCATAATCCACACGTACTTGTAAACAAGGTGGATGTCAGTTCTGTGTTACGGGTGTGATTGTGCTCTCGGCTATGGAACAACCCAGTCTGTGTCATTTTGGATCTGCTGAATTATTCCTTCATTATTCATCTCAGTACTACTCAAACTTACAATCGCAGAGAACATCAGGACAAATCACAGAAGTGAACATCAAATGTAAGAACAGAAGAGCTTTTATAGCAGCAAAAGGAAAGTAACAACAGAAAACACATGAGCAAGGAATGAAAAGGAATTATTATAAAATATGTACTAGAGCCCTGGATTAGTGCAAGAGTTTGAAGCGGGCAGCCTCAGGAGCCTTCGGGCCAGCAGCAGGCATGTGCAGAGATTTAAACTCTCAAGGCTCTCAGTAAAGCTGTGTTTGGAAAACTTCACAGAGCTGGGATGAGCGAGCTCACCAACCACTACCAGACAGAGCAGCCTGCTGCAGGTTCAGACTGTGTCTTCCCAGCGGGGTGTCCTGCAGAGTGACAGGAGATGCCCTACACAGACAGCACGGAGCCTGCCGGCAGGGGCTGGCTTGGTTGGATTACAGAACAACAGAACAACCACCCAGAGCTTCTCACAGAAGTCAAGAAGGGGAGCTCACAGGCTCAGACTTCTCTTCCCTTCAAAGGGCCAACACTGAGACTCCAGACATCCTCCACCTTGGCCCACCATCCTCCACCAAGGCTGCCACAGACAACCTGCTGTACAAGGTACACAAAGCCATGAGGATGCTCAGCACTTCCCAGCAAACACTGTTGGCCTTCTCTCCAAACATCCTGTGTACCTACCAGATTAGCCTGTGGGCAATATTTCAGGAGAGCACCTTTTTTTTCATTAAATGAGGGGTTCTGAATGAGGTGATGCTTAATAATTTCTATGGGCTTGGTTCTTACTGATTTCCTTCCCCTTTCCTTTCCCCATGATTTGCTCTGATGCCAGGGAAGAAGTGCTCATTATACTCTATAACCTTGTGTTTACTATGCCTGTAATATCCCATCAAGCATCAGAGTTGTCTACTGATTGACTCAAATAAATGTGTTAATTAATAAATAAAAATTAGGAGAACATTACATCAATTACAATACCTGCATCATAAGGCTCAGCAGTCCCAGATTCAACCACTCCATATGAGAGGCAGGAGCTGCACAGGAAGGCTGTGAGTTTCTCAAGCCAGTCAGTCCACTCGTTCCTGGCACTTGCAGCTGCCCAGGGAAGAAGGTGGAGGAGCCCCCTCAGCCACAGTGATGAGTGAGGCCAGCACTGGCACCGATCTGCCCTGCCTGGGGACTGACTCAGAGGCTTCATCTGCTTAAATGAAGCCCATTATTTTGCTGGTCCATCAGCCAATGACTCCTAATTGTGCCAGTGCCTGAACTTAGCTTGCAAGCACAGCTAAAATACTAATCATTAATTTCAGTCACTTTGAAATGCCTGTTATGCTATCAGGTACATTCCGAATGCCACTCAGGACAACTGGCTAGGGCATGGAATTGAAGGGAAAAAATACACAATAGAAAATAAAACCCCTCAATACTGGACACAAAATGGAGAGGGGTAATTCCACTGATGTAAGGAAAGACCTGTTTGGCCAAATACACATAATTGTGTACCAGACTTTTAAGGAGACAGCTGGAACTGCAGTCTGGAACACAGAAAGGGATGATCCTGAATAAAAGGCTGTTATTAACTACTACTACTACAGTTCTGGCAGGGAAGCCAGGGAAGGCAATGGATTTAACAGATTATGTTTTAGGTTCCTCTTTTTTTTATGGACTGCAGAGTAAAATTCTCAAATTCAGTGAACCTTGCACTCCCAGGACAGTGTTAACAATTCAACTCCTAATTTTAACATCCAACTTCAGATGCATGTCAGCTGAGCAACAAAACCACTTTCCATTACACAGATAGATGTCTTTCTTTGAAGGAATTGCTGACTCATTCCTTTAGTGGGAATAGTCATCCACTCCTTTGAGGATGAGATCATGCAAAGTAAGCCAGGTGACCCATATAGCAACAGCTTAAATCCCTCTCCTCTGTGATGGATTCCGAAGACACCTGTGCATTATTCCAACCATCCCCAAGCAGCTGCAATCCCGCCAGGCAGAGCAGTGCAGACAGCTGACTGCTTTTGTAACTTCTGAGACACAGCCTGGACAGGCTGGCTTGGCTTCTTAACAGGAAACACAAGTCCAAAATCATAGAATTAGGTGATTAAATATTTGCCAGAAGCAGGAAGTATTCAAACAGGAGTTTAATAAAACATTAAACATGAAATTAACTGAAATTGCTCCTGAAGCAACTGCTTAACCTGGTCCAAGGAGCAGGAAGAGGAATGGAAGGTGGCAAAAGTGACAGCAACTTCTGAAAATAGTCTGAGAAACTGCCAGCTGGTACCTGGGATTTATTTACAGGTCCAATAAACTCAGTTGTATAAAAAGGAACAGATTGAGCTGATGCATGGGGAAATGCAATACCACAGTCAGGAGTTATCATGGCTTTTACAGCACAAAGCACACATCAGAAATTGGCTTTTTGATGGTGCTGAGAAGCACAGAAGTAAGGGTGACCTGATTGATGTAAGATGCTTGAATTCCCAACAGGTTTGGTGACCAAGGTTGGGAGGAGGAAAAATGGAATCTTTCCAATAGGACATAGTGAGAAAAATACAGATTACCAGAAGAATGTGACATTTATTCTGGCACCTGTGTTAGTCATCACATCAAAAATTTCTTTTTCTTAAAGGATGTGAAGGTGAACACTGAGAATATAAATTTATTCATGTTTTTCAAGACAACAGCACAATTCACAGAAGGACTGAAGAATCTCAAGATGCTGGATTAAATAATAAAAAGGTAGATGAAACTGAATTCTGAGAAACATTAAATGATTCAAATAAACAGAAGTATTCTTTATTATACAAATCCAGTGACAGACAGTAAACTAGCCTTGGTCATTCAGGACAGAGATGTCCCAGCCACCACGGATACTTCTTTGAAAACATCACCTTGTTATACTATCAAGACTTAAGACTGGGGAAAAAACCCAAAAGCTAGAGAAGAAAATAATAATAAAAAAAAACATTAGGCCTCTGTTTAAAACCCTGACTTAAGCACATCTTGAAAATGTCATACCAGACTCATCCCTCTTCTCCATTTCAAAAATAAGTACCCCAAATAAGATTTACAGAAGGGCAACAAATGAAGAAAGAGGAGGAATGGCTTATGTATTCAGGAGATTTAATAAACACAGACTCTTCAGCTCCGCAAAGAGAGCAGGGAAGATGTGCCAGCAGGAACAGGTCGAACAAGGAACAATTATTCAATAATTCCCACAGTATGAGAATCAGAATGTATCATTAAGAGATTTACAGCACAGGCAGGGAGGTACTTCTGCACGGCTATGGGATCTGTTGGAAATACAAAGAAGTGCCACAGCAGAGGTTTAGCAGAGGAGAGATCCATGAACACTGAAGTGCACTTCTGGGAGCCCTGATCCATAGGGGAGGGCCAGGGAAGCTGCAGCATTTCCTCACTCTGGGTTTACCTGTTTGCCCTCAGCAGCACCTCCTGCCCAGTGCCAGAGCTGGGACACTGCCACAACAGACCAGAAACACTCTGCTTTTTTCTCTCTTCTGTGCTTGCAGGCAGGTCACCAAGGTATTGTGCACATATTCACTTGCAATAGAAGATGTCAAAGGAGGAAATGATGTTTGACATAAACCCAACACGAACGTATTCACTGTCATCACGACCTCTTTGGTGTTCTAGAAGGGGGGAAAAAAGGATTGAGATATTTTCTTTTTTCACTCAATTTAGTTTAGGAAGACTGAGAGTAAGTAGATTTTACCCTACTCCCCAAGAGCATGCGATACTCAGAGAGATAACAGCTCTACATAAAAGGTATTTTCACAAGTTGAAAAACAAGCAAAGAAATAAAGGAAGTTCATTCCAGAGGAAAAAAACCCAGAACAAAGAAACAGCTCAAATATGCAAGTCAGGCATTGGAGGCTGTTTATAGAACTTCTTTCTGTGCTTATTTTCCCATTCATCATTATGTATAATATTTTGCCACAGAAAAAGAAAGAGAAATAAAATACTTGATTGAGTTGCCCAAAAGTTTCAATACAAAAACTCTTTCTGCCCAGGAAATGACCATGGGCTTGCTGGTGGGAGCCTTTACAATATTTATGAGCAGTTTGAAGGTTTCCTAGTGAATATCCATCTGGACAAAGTGGATATGCAAGCTTTGTACTCTCTGTCCCTCTCTCTCTCACTCCTAGGTCAGTTATCTAATCCTAAAATTACATCCAATTTTCTCTGAGGAATAGCTCTGCATAAGCGTAAGTTAAATGCCTCCAAGGCATCTAAATCAGAATTTTTTTAGTAGTGGAGCAGCCTTAAAAACAAATTAAAATAATGCTTTCATGACAAAGGGGATTTTGTCTCAGGCTTCGAATTCCTCTCAAGGAAATGGGTTTACTTTGTACCCATGCTGGCTTGACAAAAGGAGGCTGCACATCCTGTGGTGGGAGCAGTTGGTAGCATTTTTCCCTTTTCAGCAAAGATGCTGCCAGGCAACTGCAGAGATGCCCTAAACTTTGTCTCACTCACCTTCCTCCACCTGCCCCTTGAAATGCAAGCAGGACTCCCAGATTGGCCCATAAAAAATAACAAGCACTGCCAGGACATCTGTATGGAGATTATATTGTTAATCAATATATTTTGCATAGCCCCATGGATCACTTGTTATTGATGATTATGCACTTTAGCTCCTGTGACAATTTGTCAATAAAATAAAAAGAAAAAAATGCTAAGGACACCATACTTTTAATTCAAAGATGATCTCTTTCTTGAAAAGAGGTGCCACTTTCCAAGCTCTGAAAAGACCTAGCTCATGAATATATTCCATTCACCAAGTGAAGGGTCTGTTCAAGGAATCAAAACTTTCTTGGTAATCACAAGACACGTATCTGAAGGTAATAATTTCTTTTAGACTGGTTACATTTAAAAATAAATACTGGAAAAAGATGAAGTTTGCTAAAAAGGTTAAGTTTTGAGTTACTGAAAGTGTGTTATTCAAACTCAGCATAGACTGGCATAGTTTTTACTCCCACAAAGGAGAAAGAAAAAATGCTGGCTATGGACAGTTTAAATTTTTTTTTTAATGGAACTGACATTTCATCTCTAAGTTTTAATCCAAAATATTAAATACTTTGCTTTTTAAGAGGGTGAACAGACCAAATTGCCTAAATTATCCCTAAGTTTGAAACAGCATACTTGAGTTACATAGGCAGTCACAAGAATTACTCTTTTCTCCAAAGCATCCCAGCCCCTATGGTCTCTTTCTCCTCTCTCAGGATTTGCTTCCCTTAAAGAAAACTGCCCAGTTCTTCGTTTTCCTAAGTGTGTTTTCTCCACTCCCAACACAAGTCTGGGTCAGCTCACAAAGCTCCCAGCTAACTAATGACTCCTGATTACTGATGAACTTACCTTTAATTTTGGCAGTGACAGAGATGCAAATGGCTGTCCCCTTGCAGATTTCCCTGACCTATCTGGTCCTTGGTAGAGAATGCCATGGCCATTCCACCTTCCATATTTAACACATAGAAAGGACACACAAATACTAAACCAATATTTCACAAATCTCCTTCTTTTATTACGGGATATGAATGATGAATGCAGTATTGATCCACTCTTTACATACAGATGCTGTACTCAAAACACAGGACCTTGAGAGCTGTCAATATTTAAGAGGAGTTTTCATGGAAGAAAGGCTGTGATGACTTTCAGAGGTCCTTTGTCCCTGATTGTCTGCAGGAGTAAGTTAATCAGGAGATGAAGCTCTTGTACCTAAGCCAGGCTTAGGATGGAGCAGTCCGAGTGAAAGTAAGGAGCTCTCTTCTATCACTGTAAATATATTTAAAGGGGGAATGTGCTAATTGCAGCACTCTGTGAGGTGGAATTAATATAAACAATAAATATAAAATATAATCCGTGAACCTGGTAAAGTTACAAAGGCAGTAAATGCTAGAGATGAGATGTTGAATGCATTATTATTTTAAGACCTGTGCCTAGTTAAAATGAGACTAGAAAAAAAGCCAACTTCTTCCAAGCCATTTTAATTCAGCTTGTGGATAGCTGCTGGAGAATCAAAATTTTGATCAGCTATGCCCCACTTGGGATGCATAAAGCTCCAATCTTCAGCTTCTGTTAGTTTAATACAAGGACGACAAAAATCATGTGGACATTCCCTTCATTTACTCTTGGAACAAACAATTTGCTCATCACCACGTTTTGGCTGTCTGCCTGAACTGCTGAAACTGTTGCTTCTCCTTGAAGAATAACATTTAACCAGTCAGATAATAACACAGTCACCCTGAGGTCCTCAGAACAACCCCTATCAGGTCAATATACTGTTCTAATGAGGAACAGCCCTGGCTTCCAGAACATTGTTTTTACGTGGGAAATCTGTGGGCAAGGGAGATGGGGATATTCAGGACTACAGTCTGTACTTGAAAAAGGCTGGCTCTATTAAATAGCTGTCCATCTCCTGGCACTCCAGGGAAGGAAGCATGCCCCTCTAACAAAGATGAAGGGAATATCAATGGGGCTAATCTCTTCAAAGTGCTCAGGCTCAAAGCAATCGCCTGCAGTAACACAGTCCCCACCCTCATTAGCTCAGCAAACACAGCCAGAGACAAAACACTATCTGCAAGCAGGGCAAAAAATGTAAAATACAGGGATTCCAAGCCACCTCCCTTTACCTTCCAAAGGTAAAGGCAAATATTTCATACATTTTAAATTATGTCTCTACTGAAAATAAAGTAGTATATTTTAAGAATCCTTTTTCTTTCCCTTCTAGCATATTTAAATATTGTGGTGTTTGCTCATATTGAAAAATGGTCATGACACAACAGAAATACTGCACAGCACAACTCTCCCTGTGATCAACAAAGGGGGAAAATTCATTGCCAGCTTTTTCCCTTTGGCAAACTGCAACAGTCAGAAATAAGGAGAGTGATAGTTTCATAACCCATGAAACAAGGAGACAAAACGATCTGTCAGTCAGCTCTTATTTGTGTAAGTTCAATCTACCCATTGCCTCCAAATTAAAGATTTTTTATGGTCAGGAAAACAGATGTTGTGAATGAGAAAAAATGGCAGCAGCAGAGAGAGAAAGAGTGAGAATTATGAGACAAGGAATTACTGTTGAATAATTCAGTCTTTCAGCACATCCTTCTATTCCCATGCTGACCACGGGAGTAATTAAGGATGGTCACCAGACGTTGTAAGCACTCCTCAGGGGGAAGAGGCTGACAGGGACGTCTTGTTGATCTGACTTCCGAGGCGAAGCAGCATGATCAGGGCTGGAAAATAGGTCATGGGTTGTGTAAACCAACTCCCAGCACCGGAATCTCTCCCGGGAGCCCACTAATGGATTCACCAGTGCAAACACATGGGCTGGGCAGGCTACCTAGGGACAAAACATCAATACTGGGCCAGTGTCAAACAGCACGCAGTTGGGGCAACAGCATCTGCTCTGCCAAAGCACGGATTTCAGCTTGAGGCACAAAGGACAAAACCTTTTTCCCAGTGTGGCTGAGATGAACCAGTCCACCAGTACTCCTATCCAAGGTATCACTTTTGAAAACCTTTGGCTTGTATAAAAACAGCTTGGTCAACAAATGGATCTGGGAAGGAAGGACAGAAGGACGGAANGCCAGATTCTACAGGGGACAGAGGAGGCACACACAGATCAGACACACAGCCCTGACACAGCACTTGGACGTGAGCTGAAGCCAAGAAGAAAGTGAGGACGAACTAAAAGTGCTGATTAACAAATAATAAATGGCAAACTAAGATATGCAGGTGGCTGCATTTCTGCTCATTAAGCAAAATCTGTGAGAATGTGGATCAATTATATTTAAAAGAAACAGACCATGTGAATCTCTAGTTTGTACAGAAAAGGGTATATAGGGATGCAGGGAAAACACACAGATCTTGGAATGCTGACCACAGCAAAGCGAATAGTTCTGAAGGAACAGATATTAAGTAATTCCTGATGGGAACAAGGAGAGGAACAAGTGATGTACAATTACAAATGGACTTGAGAAAAGCCTGAATGAGAAGCAAAGCAAGAAGCAAAGTAAGTCTCAGTTCTCTATGTAAAGAGCAAATGTTTCAAAGATTTGAAAGATGTGCTCCAAAACCATGGCTTGGTCAGCTTGCTGCCCTGTCAGGGGGAGTTATAGCACTGTAGCAAGTCTAAACTGAGTAGTAACCAGAACTGGGAGCTGTCTGAGTGAAATAGCAAGTGCCAGGACAAATCCAAAAAATTGTACTCTTCCTGCATCTCCTGTTGCTGCACCAAAGGAATTGGGATGATGGAGCACAGTCAGCAGCAAACACGAAGCAAGAAGAAACCAGGAAAGGGGAGGGAGAGATGTTCGGCTCATGATGAGACGGGGGATAGGGGAGAAAAAACACTTATTTTAACAATTGTTTAATTCTTCATGTTTTGTTTTTTCTCAATACCCAGAACCAGTGATCAGAAGGTTGTGTTAATTGTCAAGAACTTCCATCAAGTAAAAATTACCCAAGTGGAGGCTGTATTGCCTGTGACAGCATATACACAGTCAGAATTGAGGCAAGAACTCAGGCATTGAACCACAAGGGGAAAAGAACCCTAAGGAATCAATTGATGTTATCAAGTAATCTGCCTAGGAGATTAAAGAACACAGAGCAATAAAGTGTTGTAATGAAAAAAGCTTTTGAGTCAGAAATGGGAGGCATAGAGAAAAACACACATTAATGTCAGCACATAATTGCTCTATGTGGACAAAATCAGATGCCTCTAAAAAGATTACTGCTAAATTCTGGGCTAGAGGATTCTTCTCCCATCAAGCATGACTTTAACTGTAATCAAAAGGAGACAAATATAAAAAGCAAGTTCCAGAAACTGCAAAACAAGCGGGACAAAGGGTAAAGATGTTGTCCTGCTCCAGTTCTCTTTATATGTGGACACAGTGGCCACAGTCACCTCCTGAGATCTGCAAGTTGCAGGTGTGCTGCTGATTCAGCCTCTAACTCCAAAATCCACTGTAGGGGGAAAAGGATACCTTCAGTTTTAGCTTTCATGTATTTTGGATTCTGTGCTGCCTAGGGGTGTGGTTCTGAGCCTCATATTAAGCGTCACTCAGCTCTCTTCACAGAGCAGGTAGACAAATCCTTCTCCAGATGGAAACCAAGGACAACTGTTACAAGTTTTCAGGCCCAAAAGCATAAACAACGGTGGACTGAAGAGAGAAACAAGAAGGATGAGACCTCACAACCTGAAGCTGTAATTGGACAATTAAACTCAAAATGCAAATAGACCAAAACTTAGAAAAGTGCGAGACCTCGTGACGGGTTGTTCATATTGTGACCATTCTGGGTCCACCTTGGGTGTAGCCCTGGCCAAGCTCTTTTCTGTCCTTAAAGGCCTTTTAGTAAATATCTACTTTTTTCTCTAGCTCTGTTCAGTGTCTGTTCCAGGTCAACCTTCCCAAGGCATCAGTTTCCCCGGCAAAGGAGAGCTTCTTCCACCCTAGAAAACTCTCCACCCTACCAAGATGAAGCTTTATCTCCTCACTGCCACTTAAGGGGTATCAATCAAAAGTGTGAAGGAAAAGGGGAAAGAAGGAACAAAGACAGACACCTGGCTCTGTCACCTTAACACCAGCTTGTCTTTGCAGTCAGTACACCAACCAAAATTGAGGAAATCAAAGAAAAAATTGAGAGGGCACTTCACTGCAAGGAGGTGAAAGTCCTTGAATTGCAAGGACTGCATCTGCCAGTTCTGTTCTGAGCGCACAAATTGTTACCAGATTAGGGACATGAAAACTGTACTTCTGGAATTTTTCCTGATGTCTCAATATCAGTGGAAATCCTAACCATCTGAGCTCTAAGCTCCATGTCCCCATCCCTGTGGGGATTGCTTGTGGCTTTAACATTATCAGTAATAGCCTAAATAATGTCAAGTGCAAGTATTGAAAATGCTCCTGCAATGGCATCCCAGAAATCCTGTCAATAATTCTGTGTTCAGTAAAAGGGTGGGTAATATAGAGATGAAAATTTGTCTCAGCTATTTGACACCAAATACACCTGCAGAAGAACAGCAAACAATTGCCACTCATTGGACCAGTGTTTGTCTCATTGTAAGGGTGCTGTGTGATGTCATGTGATGTGTAATTAAGCAAATGAAGCTTGCTTTTAGAAAGCAACACTGAGCATTTGCCCTGACCCCACCATGGCTGACAGTGGTACCATCTGTTCACTGTCAACGTGTCTCCTACATCCCTAGAATTGTTGTCTCCTAAAACAAACAACTCGTATCACAAGATAATCTTGATCCTGCCATTTCTCAACTTTCACATTCATTTACACCTTTTACATTGTTTTAATCTACTTTTCCTCAGAATAAGACACACACCTATAGCCCTTGGGGATGGTCAGAAGCACAGTGAGGTTATGTGTTCATGCTGAGAGCAACACAGCCCAGCCGGGATGGAAGCAGGTTAAATGTTAACACCTCACTGTATCTCCAGAGCTCAAAATAAAGCAGTGCATTTTTCCAAATATTATTTGCTTGCCCTCAGCCCTACTGTAACTACTCTTGATTTTGGAATGTTGCTGTGAAGTGGGGCTTGTTTGGTTTGTTTGTTTTAATGTGCTGTGATAATAAATAAACACATCATAGCACACAAGCTGGAATCTTCTGCACCTTCTCTTACATATGCAATGCTGGGTTTTGATTAATCTTATTTACATTTTCTAAACAGCAACTGGAAAAACAAAAGGCGGTGACAAGAGGGTGCTCCAGGGATGCATGAATGCTGCACAAGAATATATGCATGTGGAGATGCCAGTTAACTTTGCACATAAAAACTAAAAGTGAATTTAGTTTAAAAATGAGTTATGCTGTGGGTCCATCTTGCACAGTAACTCTGGTCAGCCATTCACAGCATGCAGAATTCAAAGGACATGTTATTTGTATATAATATCAGAAAAAATTCTGATATTAAACACAGTACTGAAGAGCATTACCCCCAGTAGGCTGAGTCCCAGGCAGCTCCATCACCACCTCTCACTGAATGACCATGAGCTTGGTTCAGAAAGTGCAGGGCAAAGCAGAAAATCCCCATGAAGTGCAGTAGGAATTACTAATCTAGTTATTTTCTGCTCATTCACAAGTATGGAAAAGTCCACCTTTAAGCTGAGCTAAAGAAAAGCTGAGGCAAAGCGCAGCTAAAGCAGAAAGATTTATA
This sequence comes from Hylia prasina, assembly GCA_013397195.1. Taxonomy (NCBI): domain Eukaryota; kingdom Metazoa; phylum Chordata; class Aves; order Passeriformes; family Sylviidae; genus Hylia; species Hylia prasina. Next base: position 595,700 of record VYXD01005447.1, read on the forward strand.
CTCAACTTTTGTCACTGGTTTATCTAAGATCTGAGTGTGGCTCTGACAAAGCAGGAAATGGCTTTAGGCTGCTATTTAACTAACAGTGCTGGAAGGGCAATTGGATCACTGGAGGCAGCAAGGCCCATCCCCAAAAATGCCATTGGGAGAACCCCAGTAACTCACAAATTCCTCCTTTGAGAAGCACCTCCCACCTGGTGCACGTCACACCCACAAAGATAATGCCACTTCAAAACAAAAGGTAAGATATGCTTGTCTACACTACATTTGCAAAGATAATTACTTGAAAACGATACAAAGGAAAGCAAAACAAATTCTTCCATTAGCTGGGGCCTTCCTATCTCCAACCTCAATCTCATTTGCTGATACTGCCAAACTTTTCATAAACCTCTTCTATCATTATTAGCTTTAATTTAAATAATTATTGGGCAGAAGAAAAAAACCTGCTCAACCATGGCTCTTTAATCTAGTAATTAAATCCAGCTGTAAGAGCTGAACAATTTGTGTGTCTGACTATTAATGCAGTCAAATATTTTACACTGGGTGGTGTGACATCAGCCAGAGAGACTGAGGGACACAGCTGGAAACTGAGCCATGTTTTGATAAGGAAAATCAACCCAAGCTGCTCCACAGGCAGAGGTCCTGACTGAGGCAGATGTCCCATTCCCAACAGGCTGTTAAACACAGGATATATTTTATCTACTCTATCCCTCTTGCAGCAGCTACAGCGTGTCTCAGCCAGGTATTTGCCTGTCTTCAGCGGGCTGGAATTCCATCCTTTTGCATTCTGCCTCTCTGTGATCATCCACCCCAATATGATATCTCTGTTGTGTTACTCCTGCAGAGAAAATTTTGGATTTTGTCCAAATGATGGAAAAACGTGCCCATTTAGATTACCTGAAGCTGATAACCTTTCCCATGTAAAGTTCCCATTTGGCAGAAATATTGCAACTGCATTTTTCAGTGATGTGGTTCTGCTGCAAATGACCCAACATTATACACCATAAACTAAGATGAGAAACTTCTTCAAATCCTCCAGAACAAAAAAATGAGGTCTTACTCCAAATTACACACATAAATACAATAGTGGTTGAACTTGTCTTTGGGAAACTGCCCAAAAATAGGCACTGTCAATGCATTCTTTTCTCCCTTGGAAAATGCAAATACCTTATTTAATGATACAGCAGAGAGATCCATGAAATCACTGCACAAATAATATGGGATTTGATGTCAAAGTTTTCTGCCAAGTGACTCAATATATTGATAATATGCATTCCACAGTATGTGGGTCATTATGACAAAACACCATCCCATTATTTTTCTTTAATGATTCCTTATTATCTCTCGTATTCTATCAAAGCTTTATATTTTATGAACACATAATGCAAATGTATACTTATTTTTCAATGTGAATATATATATTACGTTATATATTATTGTATTATATCATGTTGCCCTAGCTTTAAGTAAAACCATTTCCTAAGTTAGGATCTAATTGTGTCCTGCAACATGAATGCTTGTCTGTACTTCCAAACTGAAGATTGTTTCAAAACAAAAATGTTTTAGAATGGCTTCTCTTCCAATGAAAATGCAATGTGCATTCACTGTATTGCTGACATGGTAATACATGGTCAATGATGAAAAATAACTGGTTAATTCAATTCCTTGTGCCTAGTAAGCAGCCCTGTCAGCACGATGAAGTTCTGAGGCAATTATAAGAGGACTTTGTAAGATTGGTTATGAAATGCAACTCCAGAGATAGCAAATAAAAGAACAAACAGTAATGGATAATAAACACCCGGAACACAGGTAATCTCATTAAGTTTTTTACCCCCATTGATCAGTTCTGTATTTTATGTAATACTGTTGCAATTAAATGTAGGCTTTGTTACTGTGCATTTTTCATTTTATATAAACGGAGCAGCAGTCCAATTTGGCAATACATTGAAAACAAATGTATTGATCATTGGCACAATCAGGCATTTCTTCTTCAAAATTAACACATCTGTGCTGCTTCACACATGTTATCTGGCTCCAGAAATAGAGAGAGACTAGAGAGATTGCAAAACAAACCTTGTCTTAGGGGGAAAAGGTTGTTTTAGAGCCCTACCAGAGTGATGAAAGGCGACCTGGTTGGCAGGATGGGGACCAGCGTCGATGGACAGAATGGGGAGGAGCTTCCGCATGTCCCAGAGCTTCATCACACCAGAGGAGTCACAGGAAGCAATGGTATCCCCCTGCCAAAGATGGAAACAGAATCAAGGCATTGCTTCTGCACTTCTGTCAACACCAAAGCCTCTGGCACAGGGCTGAGCAACCACACACAGCAACTGTAGTTAAACAAATAAATAAATAAGTTATTATATGTGAGGTTATCATGGCCTCTTATCAGCTCTGTGGGGTTGAATAGCAACAAGCCAACATGACTTTTAAAGAGACGAGTTCAGGAGAAACTGGAAGTACAAAGGAGAAAAAAGGTCATCTTGAATTCTGACACCAGTGCCCCCTAAGAACAGGCCTTGTGGTTCTTTCTCCTCACGAAGCCACAGGATTGGCCTTTTAGCTGTGATTTTAAATTTGGCTGCTCCTGTTTTCCATGTGAAGAGTGAGAGCGGAACAGACACTCCTTCCCAGCTGTGTGTTCCACAGTCACCCTAAGGAGCAACTCCCCATTCACTTAAAGGTTGTATTGGATGATCCTTCCGGGTGGGTCCCCTCCAGCTCAGAACATTCTGTGACTCTGTGAGAAACTCTCCCCTTCCAATGAGCCAGAAGCACACGGGGACTATGCAAGGAAAGAGAGCAGGACCATGTCCCCCATGCGTCTGTTCAATATTAACAAAACCAAAACCAAAACCAAAGCAAACAAACAAACAACTCCACAAACAAAAATACCCAAACAAACAAAAACCACCCCCAAACCCCCAAAGCCCCCCCCAAAACAAGCCCCTACCCTAAAAAGAGTATTTTGATTATGTAGCATATAAATAAATGCAAAAATCAAAGAAGGTAGGGTAAATGATGCCCAAACATAATCTTGTTTAGCTAATTCCTCCCACTAGAACAGAAAGAACCACCCAGTTACCCATGTAGAAACATTTGCTTTTCATTTGAACGTCCTAAAGAAAGATTCAAATCCCTAAGGCAGCTCAGCTGGTGTGCACTCACAGTTATCAATGTCTTTTCCAACTCATGCAAGTGAAAGATTATATTAAAGAATATGTTTGGAAAGGGAATCACAATTATATGGGACTGAAAATCAGGTGAAACATGGGTCAGATACTGCATCCATGAATTAAAAAAACCCGCCCTGTTACATCCTCCACATAAATAGTACCGGCAATAAAATGTGTGGTGTTTTCGAAAAAAAGAGGATTTAAGATCTTAAAATATCCATCAGCTTCTCAACTAGAAACTAATGGCTTGCAAAACACTACCCTGGTGTAAGTATAATGAAATCTTTAGGTTCATTTGGAGGAGATGTAAATGTCAAAACTCCATTCGGGCTTGTTACAGGGACTAATACAGACTTAACACCAAGAAACAAAGTAATCATTGCTTGGAGAATTCAGCAGCCAGGCTCTCAGCACCTGCTATTTTGCAAAAAAAAAAAAAAAAAAACAGTAACCATAACTATATCCCACCC